>JAODAL010019880.1:0-70873 GCA_025379985.1 Phyllomedusa bahiana | reverse complement strand
AACACGGCACTATGTTTATATGCACACAAATCTGTTTCTATTCTGTTGATGTGCAAACACTTAAAGGGGTTTTGCCACGAGGTAATGTTGACGTGGGAGCCTCCAAAATGGGTATTTAATCACTTTTCTAAATATATGTGATTACAAACAGTGAAGCCTGTGAGAGCTACAGCATTGCTCAGTCCCCCTTAGTTTCCTGAAAGTTTACTTTAGACCGACCAGTACACTGACAGGAGCTGATCTGGCCACGCTTGCATATTTGCACTTCTTATATGATAACAGGGAACATGAAGGAGCTTGCAAGGGGCTGGGGAGAAAGTGCAGTGTATAAGTCTGTCTGCTGTTTAGAAAATCCACTGTTGTAATATTATTTGAGTAAACTTTAGAGACGCTCCCTGCTTCCTCGCTCTCTGCTCACCCCCTAACTCTCACTTCTGCAGCCAATCATGACTCTGCATGCTTTGTTTATATTCTCCCCTGAGCACATAAGGTTGCGTTCTCACGGCACAGGACAAATACCTGCTGGTTTGCCGGCCGGTATTTGTCCTGTTTTGTGATGAGCGGAGAAAAGCCCTCCCCCTTAACATTGGTTTGCACAGATTCCGGAAGATTGTGCAAGCACAATGTTTTGTGGCCGGACCGCGGGTGGAAAAACCATTGTGCTCATTTTCGGCCGGGGCTGAAAAACCGGTCGAAAACCCGTGCCGTGGGGACATGCCCTAAGAGGTAAGGAACTCACTTCGTGGCAAAACCCCTTTAAATGCTTCCTCCATTTTTGCAGACATGCACACCATTTTATAAAAAAAAAAAAAAAAACACACACAACACAGACATTTTCTGTGCAGTGGAGACACAGCCATAGATTCCAATAGTTTATTTTCTGCCCTGCTCTGGTGTTTTTTGCAACAGGTTTAAAAAAAAAAAAAAAAAAAAAAAAAAAACACTGTGTAGACAGCAGGAGGTTTTTACTTTACGAGTCTGTGGGATCTGTTTTCAGTCGTTTTTTTCGGCGCTTTTAGAAAATGAAAAACGCTGAGAAAACAGACGTTATTCTGTACAGTGGAGACATAGCCTAAAACTGCTTAAAAAAAACAACCGAAAACAGATCCCATAGACTTCTACAGTAAAAAAAAAAAAAAAAAGTTTGTAGTCTGTGCAGAACATTTTTTTTCCTGGTAGCTTTTTGAAACATTTTTTTCTCTGCTCGTTTTCTGGTGCTGGCGTATTATACAACATGTTGTATAATATGTCGGCGTTTGAGTTTTACCGTCGGTTTCCAACACAATCAACTGTATGGGCCGATGGCAAATAAATGAGAACCGACCGCGGTTATTGTGCAAAACGTGACAAAAAACAGTCGACTTCTGGACATTTTTTGACCGATGCTGTGTAGATATAGCCTTTTTCATATCACACTTTGGCCCTACAATGCAGAAAGCTGTCCACTACTACAGTGTCTGACATACAAAGCTTATGCAGATGTGAAAGAGAAAACCTAGTCCAAAACACTATGCTTACCCTATAATCTCCTATGGCTCTGCCACGGTATACGTCAGAAATTCTTCTTTAAAGAGAACCTGTCACATAGGTTATGCCCCCCCTTGCTGAGGGCAGCACAAGCTAGTGTCAGACCTGCTGTTCCCAGCGCTGTGTCCCTTATTCTGTAAGATGCTGGAGTTTTAGAGTATTTACCCCTCAAATCTTATTCATGAGCAGGTGTTAGCCCCGCCCACCAAAGGCTAGCTCCGCCCACTGGCAGTTATTCACGTTTCTACCTATTCAAAGTAATAGGTTTATCAGTTGAGGTGGGCGGGGCTTGAAAAATAACGGACTCTGAATGACTCTCCTGACTGAAAACTGCAGATTTGAGCATTAAATACTCTTAAACGACAGCATCTTACAGAATAAGGGACACAGCGCTGGGAACAGCAGGTCTGACACTAGCTTGTGCTGCCCTCAGCAAGGGGGCATAATCTATGTGACAGGTTCCCTTTAAGATATCCTAATTGATACTTGTGACAGAGCTAAAACATTGTGTGAAGACCTAATGCTGCCAATATAGAGGCTCTTTAGTTACGTGATGTTGATCAGGAGCTGTGCTTGCACAACAACAGTCTGTCATGGCCGAGATCAGAAAAAGTACTGAATAAATATTTACACGTTTGGGAGGATTGGATCTCCTTTAGTGGATCTGACCGATACCTCGCCTGCTCTGGCTGAAACCCTCTTCCTCTGAGGAAGACTTGCTGGGACTGGAATGGAGATGGGAAGTAGAAGCGATTGCCAGGGCCATTGGTCTGTCTGCAGGAGGGGAGGTGCCACCAAGGAGCCGTCGATCTAGTTGCTGATTTTTTTATTTTTTATTTTTTTTTTTATTGTTGGTCCTTCAGGGATCTGTTCTAACTTTTCTTTTTTCTTGTTCTTTTTTGTTCTGTGTGCTTTTATATGGTTCTAAAGTGTTGGGTTTCTCGCTTGGCTTCCCTTGGGGTACCTGGTAATTTGCTCATGTTGTATGGGTACCTACCCAGACCTTGAGGGGTGAAGTACGACCTGGGCGGGTGGGGGACCCCGCTGAAGCCATAGGGAGTTATCCTTCAGAATCAGGACGTTTGTATGTATGTATGCCATGTGAAGCTGCACTCATGATTTGTTTTATTTTTGAATGCTGACTTTTCATTTGACCGTTACATTTGTGATTGTCTGCAAATTTCTGTACTTCCCAATAAAACTTGTTTGAATTGGAAAAAAAAAGAAAAAGTACTGATCCTGGCCATTAATTAGATACCACAGTCAATAACAACTGCAACATCAAAAACATTGACATACAGGAGGGCTCCTACCTATCCATTAACATTGTGCTTTAATAAAACCGAAAAAACATCATATTGGCTTTGCCTTTTTAGGGTATATGCACACAGCTTATTTTGCCACGTAATTCGGCGCGCATTTCGCCGCGTATTGTGCTTAATACACAGCGAGATGCGCGCCGCAATTACGAACTATGAATTACGCCTCGTCCCCCCACGCGTACAATACAATCGGATCGTACATGCGGGGAGATAAGCAACATGTCAATTATTTGGGGCAATCACGCGGCGCGAGTAATGAATGTCTATAGAGGGGGGAGGAGGGGACACGGCCCCCCCCCCCCCGTACATTTGGAATACGCGCTGGTCAGCGCGACTCCCAAAACATCCGGCGTAATTACGCCGCATACTGTACGCACCACAATTACGCTGTGTGAACATAGCCTTACAAAGCATTAGCAGAAAAGTCCAAGTGTATAAAATTACTAAAGTCAGGTAAACAAGATGCCAAATCTCACCCGTGTTCTGCTCAAAGTCATCAAGCAATTTATCCAAATCTACAACTGCTGCTTGAAAGTAAGTATCCATCTTCCTCTGCGTTTACAAGGAGCTTTCTTTGCAATACGTTTTCTTTGGCACCTGAAATAAAAGGGGATTCAATATGAAAAACAGATACAGAACATTCAAACCTAAGGGCAGGCTCGCACATCATTCTATAAATGGGTAGTTTTTTGTCATATATTAGGGATTACAATGTATTATAGGATATGTTATGTTTGCATAAACCACCCCCTATTTATGAAACAAGGCCGGACCATTGTAAACTTGGCACTTCTTACCGTATGTTTCACCCATACACCCTAATAGATTGTAAGCTCTCACGAGCAGGGCCCTCACACCTTGTGTCTCATTGTAGTACTTTAATGTTACTGTCTAGTCGTTTACCCTTGAATTTGTAAAGTGCTGCGGAATATGTTGGCGCTATAGAAATAAAGATTATTATTATTATTTATTATAGCTTTTCTTGTTCAACAAGAACTCTTGTACCCCTGCCGTTCACCTTCCACATTAAGGAGCCGTGCCAACTAGCATCATTTTTGTTCCACAATAACTACTATCAGAATTTCTTATAGTTTTAAATGCAGTTCTATACCATGTTCACTGAACTTACGGTATTCCGGAAGTTGGGCGAATTAGTTTTTGCCATATTCTGTACTGGATTCTTTTATGTTCCTGCGGATGTTATACCGGCTTCAATGTTGGGCGCACCGGAACTTGAGACGGAGTGCCCCGTGTGTGTGGAAGGTGACGTTCAGGTAATTAAACTAATGATTTTATTGTGGTTAGTATATAAGAGTGGGTTGTTTGTCATGTCTGTATGCTATGACTAATGTGATTTTGTAGACAGCACCCCACGCCGATACACGCGTAAGCATTTAATATCATTTGAGGATGTGCCTATCCTATGGAGAGACGCTCACATTTTTAATATGCTCTAAATAAATGCAGTTAAGTTTTATCTTCTATTTGCCTGGTGAATAACGCTGTATCAACAACACTTGGAAAGACAGCGCGCCGCTATACGCCTGCTGTGTCAGTGCGAAGTTTCAACAGCGCTCTGGTCCATTAACTTTCACTTTCCCCGGCGCGCAAGTGCCCAAAAGAAGCGACAATACGCCTGGAAATCATAGCACGCAATGAATGTTAGGATTTTGCCGTATTTGCTGGGCATACTTTGGGCGCATTGCAACAGACTTATGCGCTTGCTTTAAATGATTACTATTTGTTGATTATTATTTTAATAAGCATTTGTTTTCTTAGTCATTCTGCTTCCAGTCAAGCAAGTTTGTAGATCACATTTATTCAAAAGGGGTGTTCCCATCTCAAACATTTATGACCTATTGATAGATGTTGCGAGAACAGGCTCCATTCAGAACAGAAAGCAGATCACACTTGCACACAAGTCTCTGATCTCTGGGAGTCCTCATTACAACCGAACAAACTGCAAGTGCGACCTACTCTCCATTCGGAAGAGAGGCTTTGGTGAACCCATTCTCACAACAGGTGCGGGTCCTAGAGGGAGGAGATTTATGGCATATGCTAGCAATCTGCAATAAATGTCTGATATGGGAACACCCCTTCCATATAAAAAGGTATAAAAGAGCAGAATTGTCAATACATGTATATTAGAATATAGCATGATTTGCTGTTATATACCTAATAAAAAGTGGACAGTCCCTTTAATTCTTAACACTATAGTACGAGGAGCTCTGAATGGTCCCAGAGTGCTCTGGGGAAAAATCTCCTCCAATATACACAGCATGGAGCATAGCTTTTTTGTGTTTTTTTTTTTTCTTCCAGCAGGTTACATGTATTCCCCATCACAAAGGGGCCCCCCCCCACGGCTCCTTGGCAGAAAGGAATTAAACCTATTGGGATTCATGGATCACAGATACATTTATGTCCTTGATACTTTTTCCCTTCTGTTCATTTTAGGAGGAAATGTTACCTGCGCTACTGTTCTGTCACAGGCAACTGGGGTATCTTATATGGACAACCAAATGCCAGCCTCCAAGTGGACAAAAAGAGTGGGTCTCGAGGTCAGTGAACTTGTACTAAAACACATTGGCAGGAGAACGTGGCGACATCCAATGTCTGTTCAACAACACAGGGCCCTCCACAAAGGGCCAAACTAGGCCTACATTCAGCTCTGCAGATCTCCCACCTAGACTGAGCCCCCCCAGGAATCAGCCGTTATCACAGGGGACGCTGTCAGCACCTTCACAGTTCGGGAATGTTCACACTGTGTTTTGGATCCGTTTTAAGATATGTGTTTGGATCCATGTTTCAGACCATAAACGGACCCAAACACGCATCTAACAATGTGCAGTATGATTTACATTGCTTTCAGTATAAGCGTTCATGCGTGTTAACATGTGTCTTTGCGATGCGTCTTTTGGATCCATTCAAAGAATTGTCATGTCCATTCCTGAACCGAAAGACGCAGCAGGAGCCCCATTTAAAACTATAGGGAGCAATCCTGCTGCAGCTAAGTGTTGGATGCAATTTTCGGATCCAAAACGGATCTAACACGCCGTGTGAACATCCCCGTACCTGCAGTAAAATATAGCATCTGACAGTCAGAGAATTGTGTAGTCATGCAATACGCGACTGCACTATGGCCGCACTAGTTACAGCTGATGGGCTGCTGCAAGAGAAAACGCTCAGTATTCAGGGTATCTCCTCTAAACAAGTAAGACTATGTTCACACAGCGGATTTTGAAGTGTAAATTTACGCTTCAAAATCAGATTTTAAAAAACGCCTGGATTTCAGAGACGTTCCATAAAATTCTTGTCACGTTAGGTACAGTGTTCCACTCTACTCCACAAGTGGGTTTCCCTGACACTTGTTGGGAGATGTGGGTAGGGGAGGTGGGGACAATGGTTCCACGTTTTGTGGGGCTGAGAGGTTCTGCAGAGCTTTTGGAAAATTATCCTCCAAGCCATCTATGAAGGTACTGGGACTATTATTTCTAAGGGCTTGTTCACACGGCGTTTTAACATGAGACACAGCGGCGTTCACATGAGAGATCGCTACTGCGTGTTCCCCGACTCAGTCTTTGAAAGAATCGCATGTCAATTCTTTCAAAGACGAGCCGACAGGCAGGAGGAGAACAGGCAGCGGCGATCTCTCATGTGAACGCCACTGCGTGTTCCTCATAGACCACAGAGATTGGTCCAGTTAGTTCGATGCAAAGAGCAAGAGGATGAGGGCCGCCAGTGATACAAGGCTCCCATATCTTCACCGTCATCACATGGGAGTTGTAACTGATGACATGGAGCAGGCAAACGCTGCCCCAGGGGAAAAGATTCTGCTTCCAGGCAAACCAGATTTTCAGTCAGCAAAATTTTTCCCACCGTGTATTCAAAAGAAGAGAAGAGGCCAACCATTCGAGGGGAAAAAAAAAAAACGCCGGATTAGAGGTGATTTTATGAGTGAAAACCGCTTCAAGAATTGACGTCACTTATTTTTGCGAACAAAATTGCATCCAAAAAAGTCTTGCAAATACACTTGTGCAATACGCTTCTTGTGAAAGACAAAGCAGATTTTACATTATGTTCAATGAAGGAAGATTTGAAGCTGGTCTGAGGCTGAGTTTAGGCCATTTTCCAGCGCGTAAAACGTGCCAAAATACGGCCTAGGAAACGTTGTGTGAACATACCCAAAGGCTCAGTGCACACTAATTTAGTTATCTCGTCATGTGAGGGAATAAAAATGTATACGTTAACATGTTCATTGACTCACGTAGGTGGACGGACATGAAACGTACACCGACGTTGTGTCTGGTTTTCTATTCCAAGTCAAATATCCGTTACATTTTAACAGAACACGGGGCGCTGCGCTTTTTCAAGTTGAACAAAACGTATGCGTTAGAATATACTTTTTTTTTTTTTTTTTTTTTTTTTAAGTGTATGTCCATGGAAAATGTATCCTAGGGAATATGCCAATGAGGTAAACGCAAAGGTAAACCAACCCACCCAATCAAATTACAAGGAAAAATCTGTGACAGCCAATAGAAAAGCTAAGTAGAAAAAAAAAAAAAAAGTAACATTTCTGCACGTTTGGCATACGTTTAGCTTATAGATTATAGCATACACATTCAGACATATGATGGGGCAGGTTTACTTGTATTTTTATGATGGATACAAACCTATACGTCTACCACATGGGTACATACACTAGGATACGTTTTCCATTGACATACACTTCAAAAAATTTTCGTTCAACTTGAAAAAAAGCAGCTCCCTGTGTCTTATGTTACAATGTAATGTATATTTGACGGAAATATAAAGTCACTATGTCAATGTACGTATCACATCCGTCCACCTATAGGAGTCAATGAATATGTTAATGCATATTCTTAATTATATCACACCAGCAGATAACAGAGCCGCCATCTGTGCAAAATAACATATTGTGCGCTGAGCCCATGTTCACACTGCAGTATACCGGTCATCAAAACTATGGAGACTCGATGTCTGTAATCTGACGGATCCGCCATTGCTAGCACAGTCCCTGAAAGCCACTGCAGTAGTGTGAACAGACCCTAGCGCATGCAGATGTGTAATACATGGATTAGCAGCCTTACCTGGCACTGCCAGGTGAACAAACCAAGTCAGCCCGCACATCACTGGTATGGACACTGTTGTGACTGCAGAAAATACACCAAATACAGCAGCACAGAGACACCACTACAACCAAACACTGAACTAGTGGAACATTTACACTTTATACCTGAAAAGATAAAGGCGTTTAGTGCACAGTTTGATCAAGTTCCCTACCTAATTTTTCAGATATATAAAGCTTGGCAGTAACACGCTTCTTACATGTTTGTACGGGTGTTAGTGCCGGCTATGTGCTGCAACACCAGGTGCGGGCCCCAATATTGCCCACAACAGGGTGCTGACAATACAGCATGCATCATCCAGACCTTACCTCATGTGCGGGAGACACTGGTAGTGCACTGAGGAGCACAGAATCCAAGGCTATTATACATTACTAAAGATCGAACGCCGAGGCCCAGAGTTTGGGGATCAGATGGTTGTCTGAAGCACCCAGCAAGATTGGATGTGAGAGTACAACTATAAGAGCTATGTTCACCTGGCAATAATTGTGGGACCTAATTTGCCCGCAATTACGCCGTGTGCTCTGCACTGGGGGCGGGGAAGCAGCCCGCCGGCCCATAGACATTCATTATTCACGGCGCGTATACGCCATGAATAAATGACATCACTTCTCTCCCCGCTTGTCGTATTGTGCGAGCAGGGAGAGGAGATGTAAACCATAGTTCTCTGTGAAAACTGTGGATTACTGTAATGACTGGGACGTATTTCACCCCATATTTAGCGCAGTATGGCGCAAAATACGTCCCATTTTAAGCCGTGTGAACATAGCCTAAGGGCATCATCCTGCTGCTGGCATCAGTGGTACCCCACACACAAACTAGGAGCAAATGCCCTGGTAACATCCCCCCATGCGGGCCAAGGACTGCTCCCCTAGAGGCCCCAGCCACTGTACCGATCACTCCCCTGAGGGGACCTAACCGGCCAGAGACCACTACCCTGGGGCCCCAACCACTCTCCAGCACCACGCTCCTCTGGGGGAACCCCTCCGGCCAGAGACCACTCACCTGGGGCCCCATTCAGCCAGAGACTGCTGCCCAGGGGCCCCCGGCACTCTCCAGAGCGCTGCCCCGGCGCCCCCGACACTCTCCAGAGCGCCGGCGCCCCCGCCCCCGCCACTCTCCAGAGCGCCGCCGCCCCCGCCACTCTCCAGAGCGCCGCCGCCCCCGCCACTCTCCAGAGCGCCGCCGCCCCCGCCACTCTCCAGAGCGCCGCCGCCCCCGCCACTCTCCAGAGCGCCGCCGCCCCAGCGCCCCCGCCACTCTCCAGAGCGCTGCCCCCCGCCACTCTCCAGAGCGCTGCCCCCCGCCACTCTCCCGAGCGCGGCCCCGCCGCCCCCACCACTCTCCTGCGCCGCCCCCCGCCACTCTCCAGAGCGCCGCTGCCCCCCGCCACTCTCCAGAGCGCCGCTGCCCCCCGCCACTCTCCAGAGCGCCGCTGCCCCCCCGCCACTCTCCAGAGCGCCGCCGCCCCAGCGCCCCGCCACTCTCCAGAGCGCTGCCCCGGCGCCCCCGCCACTCTCCAGAGCGCTGCCCCGGCGCCCCCGCCACTCTCCAAGCGCTGCCCCCCCGGCGCCCCCGCCACTCTCCAGAGCGCTGCCCCCCGCCACTCTCCAGAGCGTGCCCCCCGCCACTCTCCAGAGCGCTGCCCCCCGCCACTCTCCAGAGCGCTGCCCCCCCGCCACTCTCCAGAGCGCTGCCCCGGCGCCCCCACCACTCTCCAGAGCGCTGCCCCCCGCCACTCTCCAGAGCGCTGCCCCCGCCACTCTCCAGAGCGCATGCCCCCCCCCACTCTCCAGAGCGCTGCCCCCCGCCACTCTCCCGAGCGCTGCCCCCCGCCACTCTCCTGTGCGCTGCCCCCCGCCACTCTCCAGAGCGCTGCCCCCCCGCCACTCTCCAGAGCGCTGCCCCGGCGCCCCCGCCACTCTCCAGAGCGCTGCCCCGGCGCCCCCGCCACTCTCCAGAGCGCTGCCCTCATGCAGTAACTTCAACCTATCAGGACTCCTGTGAATAAAAGGGCAGCAATAGTGGCACCATACATAGTGCACAGAGATGTGTATGTGCAGAAAGATACAGCCCATAGACCATGCACGTCACATACAGGACAGGGGCGCGCAAGTCCAGCTCAGGTCAATGACTTTATTCGCCTTGTAAAGATGGCCCCTTCCACAAGGCTGTGCGTCACTATGAGCGCGGAGCCCACACCGTGCAGTGCTCAGCGGCGCCCAGTCAACAGCACTGCTCCCCGCTCACCTCGCAGTCACCCCGGCCTCATCCTGTCTCTCTAGCTGCTCTTCTGCCTCTCAGGTTCCTTTCACCTCTGACGTCACGACGCCCCGCCCCTCCGTCACGTGAGTGGAGGACGTTACTGTCACCTGACCGTTGAAACGCAGTGTGGGTCACGTGACGTGAATGCAGCGCGCGCTGGTGGAGGCTACAGGCGATACCACGGACTAAGGGCGGAACTACCGGGGCAGCTTCTGACACGTCTGCTCCTAAGCCCGCCGGCTGTGAACATACCAGTTCACTGTCGGCGGAGCTGCGGGGCCAGCTCATGCTGCCTCTGAACGCCCGGGCCCTCCGGCCCAAGCGTTCACGGCAGGACTGGCTGGTGGTAGCAGAGACGATCGGCTCTGGCTCTGTTACTCTGCCTGCTAGGCGCACAGTGCTGACGTGGGCTGCGCGATGACGTCACATCATCGTGCCGCCCGCGCCGAGCGCTGACTACCCGGGAGCTGAGCTGCGAGGGAGCGTGGGGCAGGTGAGTAAATGATTTATTTTATTTTTAACATTTATGAAGTCTGCCCTAGGCCCTGCCTGACTATATATGGCTCCTATAGACCATCCTAAAGCCCTGCCTGCCGATATGGGGGCCCCTATAGATCACCATAAGCCTTACCTATATATGTCCCCTGTAGACCACCCTAAAGTCCTGCCTGCCTATATGGGGCCACCCTAAAGTCCTGGTGGACTATACATGGCCCTTTAGACCACCCTAAAGCCCTGTCTGACTATATATGGCTCCTGTAGACCATCCTAAAGCCCTGATGGACTATATATGGACCCTGTAGACCACCCTAAAGTCCTGACTGCCTATATGGGGGCCCTATAGACCACCCTAAAGCCCTGCCTATATATGGCCCCTATTGACCACCTTAAGCCCTGCCTATATAGGGGGCCCCCGTAGACTACCCTAAAGCCCTGCCTGCCTATATGGGAGCCTCTGTAAACCACCCTAAAGCCCTGCCTGCCTATATGGGGGCCCCTATAGACCACCCTAAAGCCCTGCCTGCCTATATGGGGGCCCCTATAGACCACCCTAAAGCCCTGCCTGCCTATATGGGGGCCCCTATAGACCACCCTAAGCCCTGCCTGCCTATATGGGGGCCCCTATAGACCACCCTAAAGCCCTGCCTGCCTATATGGGGGCCCCTATAGACCACCCTAAAGCCCTGCCTGCCTATATGGGGGCCCCTATAGACCACCCTAAAGCCCTGTCTGTCTATATATGGCTCCTATAGACCATTCTAAAGCCCTGTCTGACTATATATGGCACCTATAGACCACCTTAAGCCCTGCCTGCCGGGGGGCCCCTTTAGACCACCCTCAAGCCCTGCCTGCCTATATGGGGGCCCAATAGACCACCCTAAAGCCCTGTCTGCCTATATGGGGGCCCCTATAGACCACCCTAAAGCCCTGTCTGACTATATATGGCACCTATAGACCACCTTAAGCCCTGCCTGCATGGGGGCCCCTATAGACCAACCTAAAGCCCTGCCTATATATGGCCCCTATTGACCACCTTAAGCCCTGCCTATATAGGGGGCCCCTGTAGACCGCCCTAAAGCCCTGCCTGTCTATATATGGCCCCTATAGACTACCCTAAAGCTCTGCCTGTCTATATATGGCCCCTATAGACTACCCTAAAGCCCTGCCTGACTATATATGGCTCCTATAGACCACCCTAAAGCCCTGCCTGACTATATATGGCCCCTGTAGACCACTCTAACACCCTGTCTGCCTATATGGGGGCCCCTGTAAACCACCCTAAAGCCCTGTCTGCCTATATGGGGGACCCTATAGACCACCCTAAAGCCCTGTCTGCCTATATGGGGGCCCCTATAGACCAACCTAAAGCCCTGTCTGACTATATGGGGGCCCCTATAGACCACCCTACAGCCCTGACTGACTATATATGGCTCCTCTACACCATTCTAAAGCCCTGTCTGACTATAGATGGCACCTATAGACCACCTTAAGCCCCTCCTGCATGGGGGCCCCTGTAGACCACCCTAAAGCCCTGCATGACTATATGTGGCCCCTGTAGACCATCCTAAAGCCCTGTCTGACTTTATATGGCCCATGTAGACCACCCTAAAGCCCTGCCTGTCTATATGGGGGCCCCTATACACCACCCTAAAGCCCTGCCTGCCTATATGGGGGCCCCTATAGACCACCCTAAAGCCCTGCCTGCCTATATGGGGGCCCCTGTAGACCGCCCTAAAGCCCTGCCTAACTATATATGGCCCCTGTAGACCACCCTAAAGCCCTGCCTAACTATATATGGCCCCTGTAAACCACCCTAAAGCCCTGCCTAACTATATATGGCCCCTGTAGACCACCCTAAAGCCATGCCTGACTATATATGGCCCCTGTAGACCACCCTACAGCCATGCCTGACTATCTATGGCCCCTGTAGACCACCCTAAAGCCCTGCCTAACTTTATATGGCCCCTGTAGACCACCCTAAAGCCATGCCTGATTATATATGGCCCCTGTAGACCACCCTAAAGCCCTGCCTAGCTATATATGGCCCTTGTAGACCACCCGAAAGCCCTGCCTATATGGGGGCCCGTATAGACCACCCTAAAGCCCTACCTGACTATATATGACCCTGTAGACCACCCTAAAGCCGTGCGTGCCTATATGGGGGCCCCTATAGACCACCCTAAAGCCCTGCGTGCCTATATGGGGGCCCCTATAGACCACCCTAAAGCCCTGTCTGACTATATATGGCTCCTATAGACCATTCTAAAGCCCTGCCTGACTATATATGGCTCCTATAGACCACCCTAAAGCCCTGCCTGACTATATATGGCTCCTATAGACCATTCTAAAGCCCTGCCTGACTATATATGGCTCCTATAGACCACCCTAAAGCTCTGCCTACATATATGGCCCCTATAGCTACCTAAACCCTGCCTGAGACCCCTATAGATTATCCTAAGCCCTGACTATATATATGGCCCCTATAGCCTAAGCTAAGTCCTACCTGCCTACATATATGGTCCTAATAGAATATCCTAAGCACTGCCTGCCTACATATATGGCCCCTATAGCTACCTCAACCCTGCCTGTCTGCCTGCATGGGGACTCTATAGCCTACCTAAACCTTGCCTATCTGGGGCCCCCTTATAGCCTAAACCCTAATCTAAGCCCTGCCTGCCTAAATGCATCACACATAATGCAGTTTGGCAATTCTCTTGTCCGGGAGACACTATCAATGAGCTAGATGATGTTGTTTTTCCTTTTTTTGGGAAGTCTTCATGGCTGCTCGAACCAGTGACCTTTCGCTTGGGAATCAGGAATGTGAGAACAGGTTGTAATTTGTAGTAACAAGAAGAAAAAGATTGTTCCAACTCTGGGAGCAAAACAGTAACAATGCAGTTACATGACAAAAATCTGCAGAACTAAGCATATGCTAAATAACTACAGGTCAAAGTTGTGTATGAGAGCCAAGATGACTATATATCTTGGGAGTCGGTCCCTTTTATACTTTGTTTTATTTTTTCACTTATGGACCTCAGGGCTCAATTTTTGCAGGCTGAAGTGTTGTTATTGATACCATTTTGGGATATATGCAACTTTTCGCTCACTTTTTATTCCAATTCTTTGGGGCCAGGAAGTGACTAAAAAAACTATTTTGGCATATGGATTTTTTCTTTTAAGGTGTTTAGCATACTAGATTGTTATATTTTAATAGTTCTGACTTTATCTTTACATTTGTACTTGTAGACCCCCTAGGAGGCGCAATCGCTTCTACACCATTCTGCATTAGATAATGCTAAAGGGTGTATCAAGATGACGCTTCTATTGCTTCCTGCTTGAGCCAGGAAGTAACAGAAGCTCAACATGGCTCCTGTGGTAAGCGCTCGCACCCCGCAATCTTATTTTGGGGGACCCGATTAGAGGGAAGAACGATATGCAACATAATTTGTCATTCATTTAGGTTGCACAACATCTAAAGAGTTAAAGGGAACCTGTCACATAGATTATGCCTCCCTTGCTGAGGACAGAACAAGCTAGTGTCAGACCTGCTGTTTCCAGCGCTGTGTCCCTTATTCTGTAAGATGCTGTCTTTTGAGTATTTAATGCTCAAATCTGCAGTTTTCAGCCAGAAAAGTCAGTCAGTTTTTTCAAACCCCGCCCACCTGAGGCTAGCCCCGCCAGCATCAACTGATAAACATATTACTTTGAATAGGTAGAAACATGTGAATATCTGGGCGGAGCTAGCCTTTGGTGGGTGGGGCTACCACCTGCTCATGAATAAGATTTGAGAGGTAAATGCTCTAAAACTGCAGCATCTTACAGAATAAGGGACACAGCGCTGGAAACAGCAGGTGTGACACTAGCTTGTGCTGTCCTGAGCAAGGGGGGCATAACCTATGTGACATGTTCTCTTTAAACAGCAGGGATCGGAGCTGGTTCTGCTCTTGGCTGTTAGCAGCAGGTGTCAGCTGTAATTAACAACCAGTAGCCAACGCCTATGGAGCAGACTTGGTGAGTGAACCCAATCCATAGTTCCTTACCAGTATGATGATGTACTCGTACATCACATGTAGGATAGTTAATATGATGGGCATTCAAATATTAGCAGGAATTTCCTCAAGTCACAGCCCTGCAATAAACCGGGTGCGATACCATACCAGATAGTCATCTGCAGACAGCTGTTTCGGGGTGTTTGTCCCTCCTCAATACAAAGTAAAGTGTTTTTTGTCTAGTTGAAAGGCTGTAGACATAGCTCAAAAAAACTAACGTTCCTCATTGTGGAGAGGCACCATGTAGGTGTCTATGGCATACATGTTCATGATGCCTCTCCTATTGGATATTGTTGGGTACGTTCCAGACAGTGCTATGTTACACAGCATCCTTCCCGTTCTCTTTTTTTTATATATTTTTCCATCAATAAAGTTATAATTTTATTTAATTTCTTTGGGTAGGAGCTTAGTTTTTCTAGGTGTTATACTAGTGAGTTGGTCGCTTACCCTTATTATGTTGGTGTTCCTTTCTTGATTAGCATTTTCCCGTTGAGCTTTGTTTAATAAGTCATATCTAAAGTGCACTTTTTATAAGAAAAAAAGCATAAAAATTCCTGTTTATAATTGAAAGACCCAATTATAATTATTTGATTCTGTGCTGCTAAATTTGAACTTTTAGGGCGACAGGTATAATTTTTGGCACCCAGTTGGCAATTTTATTCCGTACAGTAGTAGTGTAGAATGCGCCTGAATTTATGAACTCTGTCTACTGCAGGCCACAATTCTAGTGAAAAAGTGACACTTCAGGCTCAGGTAAACTACTTTTAAAAGTGCTCTACCTGTTCCAGCAATAATCCGCTTGGATTTGCCGTATTGAAGCTATAAATGTGTAGCTTCGTATGGTTGTATTGCGACACGCCTCCCAGTGTCGGGCGCATTGCAAAAATGAGACTGGAGTGTGTCTGGTTAAAAATATAGCGAATGTTCATACATGTCACCCTTAGTTTTCAAAACAAAATATTCAAGGGAGAACAGTCACTAAAACACTTTACAGCCCTGAAATAATGGTGCAGGCACAGCATCCAGACTAAGTTATGTGCTTAAAGGGAGTTGTCTCACTACAGGCTTTCAGCCTACCTCAGGGTGTCTGGCACCATAGGATTTTTGAATTCAGGGGCGTGCTTCTTGTCTACCTCTTCTCCTTCCCTTTCCCCCCTCCCCTCAGCACACAGACAGCTCTCCTCCTCGGACTGCAGGGGGAGGGCGTGGGGGTTTGCTGCCAGTTAACCCTGTGTGTGCCTGCCTAGGTCTGCTGGCGGCTGCTCACTGCTGGATCAGCTGCACTGTGTGGTTGCTGTGGCCGAGCTCCTCTTCACAGAGTCAGGAGACAGCAGGGAGAGAGCTGATCTATGAGTGTGGAGAGGTCTGTGAAGCTGTGTATGCTAATAGCCGAGCATGGGGGATGTAAAGGTTCCTATACCCCCTGCTTAGCATACAAATCTCCACGGACATCTCAAGCAACAACAAACACAAACGCTGTCCTCCCATTAGAACAGACATAGGGCAGCTGTGAAGTGTGTTACTATAATCACCATGTGTCAGTAATACAACAGAGCAGGGAGGGGTATGAATCGTTCACATGCCCCCCTGATCTGTTCTATTAGTATATTCAAAGCTCCACAGACACATCATGATTATAGTAACACACTTCACTGCTGTCACATCCTACTGACCACAGATCAGCCTCACCTCTGGTCTCCTCAATCTGTGTAGAGAGCAGGAGGGAAGCAGGCACACACAGGGTTAATCCAGGCAGCACAGCTACACAGATGCCGGGAGTTGAGCCCTCCCCCTCCCTTCCCTACAGAAGCATCACAAGTTGGGAGTAGAGCCCTCCCTTCCCTACAGAAGCATCACAAGTGGCCTCATACTCTGCGGGAGGGGCTCTGTGCTCCGACCTGTATTGAGAAGCTGCTGACCTCACCAGCACTGGCAAACCAGTGAAGAAAAAAACAACAGGTCGGTGGCCCATAGTGATTTGAGGAACTGATGCACTCCTACTACCAGGGATAACTCAATCAGTAGGACATTTGCAATGAACATATATTGCAAAGCTGCTTGTTTTTTAAAGATCTTTTAATTAAAACCCAATCATTGTAGCGAGACAAACCCTTTAAGGGCTTGTTCACACTGAGTTTTCACTCCATGTTACAAGCGCTTTGTAGATCCGTCTTGGGGACCGACAGAGCGGACCCCAAGACGGATCTAACAATTAACAGTGAGATCATCACTGCTGTCTATGAGAAACACGCAGCGGCGTTCACCTGAGAGATCACCGCTGCGTGTTTCAAAAGCGCAGCTCGGGTCTATCTTGAAAATAATTGCACATCTCTCATGTGAACACCGCTGCGTGTTCCTCATAGACAGCAGTGATAAAGTCACTGCTAATTGTTAGATCCGTCCTGGGGTCCGCTCTGTCGGTCCCTAAGACGGATCTAAAAAGCGCTTGTAACACGGAGTCAAAAAATAGGAAAAGTATCATTACTCACCTGGTAAACCCCCATGGTTGCAGCAGGGCTACAATCATGGCCAAAAGTTTTGAGAATGACACAAATATTATATTTTCACATGATCTGTTGCCCTCTGGTTTTTTATGTTTGTTTGTCAGATGTTTTTATCACATACAGAAATACAAGTGCAATCATCATATGATTAACAAAAAACTTTATTGACAGAAATGAGTTTTAAAGCAGCAAGTCAATATTTGCAGTGCTCCATCATGCTGGAAAAGGCATTGTTGATCACCAAACTGCTCTTGGACGGTTGGGAGAAGTTGCTCTTGGAGGACATTCTGGTACCATTCTTTATTCATGGATGTGTTTTTAGGCAAGACTGTTAAGGCATGTTCACACGGCTTAAAATGGGGCGTATTTCGGTCCGTAATTACGCGCCGAAGTGCGCCAATTACGGGCCGAAAACGGCCCATTCATTACGGTAATCCACAGTTCTCATAGATAACTATGGATTACGTCTCCTCTCCCTGCTCGGCGAAGCCGCCGAGGGGGTGATAATTGAATGTGAATTTCTAGCCGCAAATACGCGCCGCTAGCAATTCAAGTCCAAAGGGCCGGCGAACGCCGCCCCCCCCCCGCTCCAGCCCCGCCCCCGGTCACACGGCGTAATTGCGGGGCGTAATTACGCCCTGCAAATACACCGTGTGAACATAGCCTTAGAAAGCCGATTCCCTTGGCTGAGAAGCAACCCCACACATGAATGGTTTCTGGATGCTTTACAGTTGGCATGAGACAAGACTGGTGGTATCGCTCACCTTGTCTTCTCCGAACAAGCTGTTTTCCAGATGTTGCAAACATTCGGGAAAGGGGGATTCATCAGAGAAAATGACTTACCCCAGTCCTCAGCAGTCCACTCCCTGTACCTTTGCAGAATATCAGTCCCGTCCCTGATGGTTTTTTCTGGAGAGAAGTGGCTTCTTTGCTGCCCTCTTGACACCAGGGGGCCCTTTCTCCATGAGTCCTCCGCCTCACAGTGCGTGCAGATGCACTCACACCTGCCTGCTGCCATCCTGAGCAAGCTCTGCACTGCTGGTAGCTCGATTCCGAAGCTGAAACACTTTTAAGAGACCGGTCCTGGCGCTTGCTGGTCTTTCTTGGGCGCCCTGGACCCTTTTTGGCAACAATGGAACCTCTCTCCTTGAATTCCTTGATGATGCGATAGATTGTTGACTGAGGTGCAATCTTTCTAGCTGCGATACTCTTCCCTGTTAGGCCAGTTTTGTGCAGTGCAATGATGACTATGATAACCATGGTTAAAAAGAAGAGAAGCAATGATGCCAAGCACACAGCCTCCTTTAAAGTGTCCAGTGGTGTGGATTCTTACTTAATCATGACAGATTGATCTCCAGCCCTGTCCTCTCAACACCCACAACCGTGTTTAATGGAGCAATCACTGAAATGTGTTAGCTGGTCCTTTTAAGGCAGGCCTGCAATGAAGTTGAAATGTTTTTTGGGGGGAAAAAAAGTTCATTTTTTAGGCAACTATTGACTTTGCAATTAATTGCTGTTAAGCTGATCATCTTTATAAATTCTTTGGTATATGCAAATTGCCATTATAAAACCTAATGCAGTAGACTTTGTAAAAATTAACATTTGTATCATTCTCATAACTTTTGGCCATGACTGTATATTAGTCCACCCTATCCATCTCTGTTTATCTGGCTGCAGTGATGTTCTCTCAAGCATACCATTAAAACCTTACTGGCTATTGACATACCGCCAAGGCCAGTAACTGTCTGCAGCAGTCACATAGCTATTTGGGTAGGTCACTGGTGCTGAAAAGTAGACAAAGACTGTGAAGACCATCAAAGCAGCAGGGGATTTATCAGGTGGGGAATTTTGTTATAGGCTACTTTGAAGGCAGGGGCATAGCTAGAGGGGGTGCAGAGGTAGCAGTCGCTACCAGGCCCTGCAGTCTAAAAGGGCCCAAAAGCCATTCTACGACATAAGATGACACCAGACCTGTAAATGGTACATGGTATTTGGGGGGACCCCTATTTCACTTTTTGCACCAGGGCCCAGGAGCTTCAAGTTACGCTTCTGTTTGCAGAAAATGTTGTTTTAGAACTTGGAAAACCCTTAAAAGAGAACCTGTCACATAGGTTGTGCCCCCTTGCTGAGGACAGCACAAGCTAGTGTCAGACCTGCTGTTTCCAGCGCTGTGTCCCTTATTCTGTAAGATGTTGTAGTTTTAGAGTATTTAATGCTCAAATCTTATTCATGAGCAGGTGTTAGCCCCACCCACCGAAGGCTAGCCCCCGCCCACTGGCAGTTATTCACATGTTTCAACCTATTCAAAGTAATAGGTTTATCCGTTGGGGTGGGCGGGGCTAGCCTCAGGTGAGCGGAGTTTGAAAAAAACTGACTTTCTGGCTGAAAACTGCAGATTTGAGCACTAAATACTCAAACTACAGCATCTTACAGAATAAGGGACACAGCGCTGGAAACAGCATGTCTGTCACTAGCTTGTGCTGTCCTCAGCAAGGGGGGCATAATCTATGTGACAGGTTCCTTTTAAGGGATTAAGAAAGCATTTTTATTATACCCTCATTGATTTTAAAGGATTCTTCTTATGGCCTCTGTTGTGTTCCTTTGTTTTAGGTAGACAGATCGCAGAAAGTTTAAGGCTTTCAGTTCATCCTCAGTAGTTCCCTCAGTCATATTTTCCAAAATGCAGAAAAAAAAAAAAGTGTGTGTGACCACTGCTCCTGGATGATGAGCTAGTGTTTCCAGCTTTGGAGGAGTCCGACAGATGAATGTTCCAGTAGAAAAAGCAGTGTAACCTTACTCGTAGCAATACTGTCAAGACGCTAAGAGACAGGTACTTATAGTATTCTTTTTTAATAAACACAGAGACATCTTGTAAAATGTGATACCATTTTTTACGTAAAAAATTACCAACTATTCGATAATTGCACAATAAATGTTGAACATCTTTAAAATGAAGCTCAAAATGTTAACAAATAAAATAAGTTTAAAATATGAATTACTTTATAAAAAGAACATTTGTAGATACTATGTGTGAGGGTGTGCTGAATCTGCACAAAGGTGGTTCATGGCAGTCTCTTCTGTATCCCCTTGTTGAGGGTAGACATCTTTTAGCAGTAAGGAAAATGAGGTTTCCAGAGTCCTGACCATGCTTTGCTCCTGTCTGCTTCTCTCCAGTGACGCATCCTCTGTCAGACAGGGGCACGAAGCCACAGTCATCCCTGTACCATAGCAGTTGTGCTCACCATCACTCACAGGAGGCTCTACCTTAGAATGACTTGGATTACTTTTAGTGTAGGCTCTTGCTGAATCTACGTTGCCTTCTATAGTTCTTGCGAGCATGTAGCTGACCTTCCTTTGATGGGCTAAAGCCTCCTCCTTATCATTAAGCTGCAAGTCCAAAAAACACAAATTACAACATGGAAGTTGCATTCATTATGTATACCATACACACAAGGCTGCTATATTTAAGTAGGTTTATAAGTGTGTGCATATATATACTGAGTGTTCCTCCAAGCTACAATGGCCACAGGATACAATGTCTCAGGGAATACCATTGTATGTTGAAAATATTCTATCTTATGTATGGTTTCATGGTGTCAACATACAGTGTCCCAGACACTGATCCAGCCAGTTGTCATGGATATTTTACTTGTAAAACCCTTGTATAAGTGGTAGAAGACATACTTGCTCAGCTGACCTTGCGGATATTGTCAAAAGAAATACCTGTTATTAGTAGTCACATGAGATTTTTTTTTTTTACTTAACTCCTTAAGGACCGCCCGCCAAATTCGCTGCAGACTTCGGAGATTGCGGCGCCGCTGCTGTGCTGAGATCGGAGCTGTACTACACAGCGCTGATCCCAGAGCATCTCCTGCAAGCACCGGGGAATGGAGGAAACCTCTGCAACCTGATGCTTTAACCCTTTGATTGCGGCGGTGCGTTACCGCAGCACAATCAAAGGGTTTCCCTGCTCTTGTCGGGTGATCGGAACGCCCGGTGACCCGACAGAGCCTGGGGAACAGCTGCACAGTCAGCCCTGGGGACCTAGAGTGGCCCCAGGTCTGTCTGTGTAACAAGCCAGTGACCAGGACACACTGTGTGCTGTCCTGATCACTGCCTGTGTCAGACTGACACAGAGTATAATGTATTAGCATATTCATATATGCTAATACATTACAAAGTGTAAAAGAAAAAATAATAACAGTTTTCCCTTCATGGTATTTAAAAAAAAAAAAAAAAAAAAGTGTAAAAAAAATAAAATACAAATAAATTGAATAAAAAAAAATATTTGTGCATACATTACACACAAATAAACCTCTACCCATATTAGGTATCCACACAACCGTAATAACCTGTAGAATTAATCTAACATGCTATTAAGAGTGAAATGTGAATGGTGTAAAAAAAAAAAAAAAAGACAAAAAAAAAATTCTGCAATTAATTATAAGTGAACTTAAACTATGCCTCCATAAAGAACAACTCATCTCGAATAAACCGAGGCCTCATCCAACTGCGACACTGACAAACTAAAAAAAAAAGTTACAATTGTTGAAACGTAAGGAGGCAAAAACTAAAAAAATGTTCTGGTCATTAACTACTTTTCAGGCATTCGGGTTAAATGTGTTGTATCATTTCATTAAATGGTCTTCAGAATAAGGGGACAGTGAAAACAAACAACTTTGCAATTGGATGTAATTAGCAAAGCTGTCTTGTTTTCACAGTGTCCCTTATCTTCTGTTTCGGTAAACACAGTTCCCCAGTCCTGGTCTGATTCCTCCTCCTGTCCTGTCATTGGCTGTCGGCTCTACTAATTTACATTCTGTCTGGCCCCTGGTCAGATTCATTCCTGTCTCTCTCACTCAGAGTAAGGGACCAGCAGGAATTTCACTCTGCATAGCCAGAAGAAACTCAATAACACTGCAGGGCTTCTACAATAAAAAAAAAATAAAAAAAAAAACAGAAATGTGCCTCGATCCCTGCTTCTCTCACTCAGATTAAGGGGCCGTAGCAATTTCACTCTGCACACTCAGCAGAAACACACTGCAGCTGATTCTACAATCAGAAAACAGCAAAATTGTGCCATGGTGCCTAACTTTCCTGCATAGAAGTGAGATCTGTGCCATTCATAGAAGACTGGATTCAACTGTAACAAACCTCCAGCTGAGAGAGGAGAATAGATCATAGAATACTGAGTTCATAGAAGACTGTCTAGATTGAATGCAGGTATGTGGTATCTAAACAGCTCTTACAAAATAAGACTGCATAGGGAGAGGACAGTGAGATGTGGACTCAGACAGAGAGGGGGGGGGGGGAAAGAACAGGGCTCGGGAGCCAGCCTGAACAGTGAAGGGGGGGGATGATGTCATCCCCCTTAAGTTAAGAAACACGCAGCTGGGAGGGGAAGAAACGCCGCTGGATTTGTAGAGCTGAGAAATGAAAAATACTTTGAAACACACGAACTGAAGAAGCGATACATCCCCTTTAAAAAAAAAAATGGGACTTTTTTAAATTTCTAGAAACACCTTTAGTAACTTGCATGTTGCTGTGTAGTCTAGACTTAGTTCTTTAGTACATCCAAATGGACTGTCAATATCTCGAACACAACTACCCTAGCGATCAGCAAAATACAATACAGCATAAAAAGTATGGATGTCAGATCTGCCACAAGTAATTTCAGGACACTATACAAATAAAGTATCTGGGTCCCCCACCCATTACTGGTTCTTATCTTGCACCCTATCAGTGGGTCCCATTTTTAAAAGAATGTAGTAATCCATAAAGAATACTTTTTCAGTTTCTACAACAGTATATATAGAAAATAATGTCCAGTAATGGAAGGAATCACAAATAAATATTATATAATATATATATATATATATATATATATATATATATATATATATATATACACGCACACGGTATATTCAAATATTTACTTACCATGTCAATTAATAGCCTGAGAATTTCTTGTGGGTCATCCGCGGCATCTAGATTCATACTGTCAGCTGCTGATACCAACATGCCCTTTAATTTCTGACCCAAACTTCGGTTTTTCCCCCTTGAAATGGAATTTTCTGTAAGAAAAAATAAAAAGACACAAATATACATATACAAGATATACACATGTAGGATCATACTTCACTACAAGTGTATGTGAAATAGAATTTAATACATAGCATATAGTAAAATTTTATATTTTTACCGTATTTTAAGCACAGCTGTAGGGAATATGTAGTAGGACATGGTGCCCATTCTAATGAATGGTTATACATGGTTGCACCAAGTTCTCCACAGTAGAAGACACTCTTTGCAACAAGTTTACACTTTGCCTAATAGAGTGGGGTCCTAAGCTAGGCCCCTATATATGCAGCAATATTAATGAGTAACTGCGGGCTGTCTGTACAAAAAGGATTTTTACCATCCTGTTTAAGGCGTCTCCAGCTGTTTAGTTTTTTGCTCCCTTTCTTGCACAGGCGCTCCATTTCACTCAGGGGCAGAGTTGCATCATTCCTGCGCTTCAGTTGCTGCTCAAAGGCAATGCGAAATGCGTCCGCCATGATATAGGCTTCTTCTTTACCCTTCTTCACCACTTCAAACTACATCAAATTAAACAGAGTTTCAGCAAACCATAAATAAGTACATTTCATTATTCACTTTCACCTTTCCAAAAGTGTCATTATAAAAAATCTAAAGTACATGCAAAATGTGACATTTTATGTTTTATTTGCTGTCCTATCAATAGTCAGGCTGTCCAAGCATTGTTTGACTGGAAATCATCATCCTAATCAATGGTCGACAAGCATGGCTTAAACAGCACCATTAATATTTACCGCCAGGATGTGTAGCATCTGTGTGTAAACAAGTACAGGAAGTGTTATCATGGGGACACATCAAGTAGATGAGCTGCATGAATTGACAATGTAATCTCAAGCACTGATTACATGGCAATTAAGCAAGATGTAAGAGAACCTTTTATTTAAGACTTTAAAAGTTCTTCAAAGAGGATCTATCAGGTTACGTTAAAGTAAATGTGTATATTCAATATGTAATAACATTACATTGCCTTATGTCTGTTCCTTTGTTATTTCTCCTGGAAATTAATACATTAACACTGAGGGCGACATGTCAGAAAAGAGGTGGCACCACACCAGTTCCAAGGCGCGTTAAATTAGTGTATAGTGCGCCCGAATGAAAGAACCGTCAAAAATCTGGCTTATGGTATACATTGTGTGGTAAAATTGATGTGCCTAATCTAGGCACATAGCATATCATTGCTAGCATATAGGAAGCGCCTACTTTAGATACATTCAAATGTGTAATGTCTGATGTATATTGCGCCTAGTTTTGGTGTACTACAGTTCATTTATATAGAGAATAGGGCGTCAACAGTTTTTTGGCACAAAATACACTAACTAAAATGGCACAGGCCTAATGGGACATGTCTCCTAAATTATCACCAATCCTTTTGTCAATAGTGTGTGTCTACATAATCTGGCATTGTCAGCGCTGACTAGAGAGTGCCACACTTTCACACTTTGTAAGTACACACCGGATTTGTAAAGAGAATGACAACACCCAGCTGGCAATTTAATTTCCAGGAAGAACACCACAGGAGCAGCACAATGCGGTGCTCAAAGAAAAGATTCTATAGAATTGTCATTTTATGATTGGACAGTGTAACGTGTGTAAGGACACACTCCAACCGAAATGCAGTTTTACAGAGCCACAGCCAGCTTTAGAATCACACATGCTGTTCAGACTGTGGGCAGGTCTGTAGCAGTGATTGGCACAACAGCTCTGCTGTTTCTAGCTACTCCTGTTACATGGACAAGGAGTGCTAGAAAATTACAATGTGTATTATACCAGACTGCAGAGCTCTTAAGAGTGTTTAGTTAGCTAGATGAAAAGCTTTCAAAGTCCATAGCTAGAGATAAGACTGCAGGAGGTGACTCACCAAGGACGGACGGAGTGAGTGACGGCAGCTTACAGCAATGAGAGAGAAGAGAGAGCAGGAAAAGACATGGTTGTAAACCTGTGTGCTCTGAGGAGAGAAAATCTTTATCTCCTGACCAAAGAAAAATCAACACAGCCATGTATATAGAAAAAGTCTTCAATTACCCATCCCTACTTACATAAAAGCTAATCATTGTAGTTAAGAAACCCCTTTAATTTCCAGGGAGGATAACAAAGAAATGACAATGTAGAGTTATAAAAATTATATTCTCTAAAATTGTTATTTTAACCACTTAACGATCCATGGCACGATTGAGGAAGAATGGTTACTCGCTAAGTCTTCTTCATCCGCAGCAGGTGCCGGCTGTTAGTTATAGCCAGAACTTGTCAAAAGCAGCCAGAATCAGAGATAACTATGATCACTGCCATCTAACTGCTTGGATGCTGCAGTCAATGCGTTGACTATAGAATCTAAACTGTTAGGGTGTAATAGAAAATCAAATCACTGTATACTGCAGAGCATTAGCGTGATATATTTATTTTATTATTATTATTATTATAAGCAATCAAGTGACTCCAAGTTTAAGTCCTGTTGGGACTAAAGTCCAGCAGCATCAAAAAATGGTAAAAAGGTAGTAACATTATTGTTATCACCATGTCCATAAAACTATAATCTAATACATAATCTTGTTATGTATCTTGGTCGGTGACTAAACAACTTCTTATTCATCCTGCCACCCAGAAAAAAAAATGATCCAAAAAGTCACATGTACCCCAAGTTGCTAAAAACTACACCACCCCATAAAAAAAATGAGCCATCGTACAGCTCCAATGACAGAAAATTTTTAAAAAAATTTATTTCTCAGAAAATGGCAAAGGAATTAGCTGAAAAACCATTTTTTTGTAACACCAGCATTGTACTGACCCACAAAATATAAATAATTTCATTTATACCACATAATAAACTATATATAAAAAAATAAAAAACACCGGAAAATTTGCCAAATTGCGTTTAGACAATTCTGCCCCATAAAGAAATTATTTATATTATTTGTTCCAATACATCACATGGTGCATTAAAAATGTTACCATTAAAAATACAACTTTTGCTTCCAAAAACAAACCCTCAGACTGCTTTGTAGATTGAAAAGTAAAGTTATGGGGCTTGAAGGTTGAAAAAAACAAAACACATAAAACAAAAACCCGTCATTCCTTCAGGGCTTAATGGAGAAAACAATTATTTACTAAGGAGGGGTGACCAGTCAAAGTGGTGATTAGTAATCCAAGGAAATGGAGCTGGACATGTAAGTACTTTTGGAAACACATACATGGAGATTAACGAAGCAGAACGGGCCAAAAATCTGGTTTAGTGTCTGCCAGACTAGTGTATATGCTGTGCACCAGATTACTTTGTGTTTTGTATGCATTTTATGCTTCAATGGCGTATTAGGTTTTTTCTCCCCACCTTTTAAAGAGCCATAACTTTATTTTTTTGTCTACATAGTCTTATGAAAGCTTGTTTTTTGCTGGACAAGATGTACATTATAATGGTGCCATTGACCGTATGATATTATGTATCGGGCAATCCCCAAAAAATTCTATGTGGGGTGGAAAGTGAAAAAAACAGAAGTGCGCCATTTTTGCGGGGTCCAGTTCACCATTTGGTATAAATTAAATGTTACCTGTAATCTGCATGTCGATACGATTCCACTGATACCAGATTTGCAGCATTTTCATTATGTATTAGTACTTTTCAAGAAATGAAACTTTAATTTTTTTTTTTACTGTGCGCAGCAACCAATAACTTGTTTGTTTTTTAACCTGTGAACCCGAGAGCTAGTTTTTTTGCGGTGTAGTTTTTATTGGTACATGCAACTGTTAGATCACTTTTTATTCCAGTATTTTGGAGCTGCAAAATTACTTTGTATTTTTCTTCTTCTACAGTGTTTACCATACAGGATAAATGATGCTATATTTTAATAGATAAGACTTTTATGGATGTGGCAATACCAATTATATGTTATTTATTTGTAAAATAGCAAAAGGGGGGCATGTTTTGAATCTTTTATATCTTTGCAGTCCCCTAGAATCCTTGACCACTGAGGGCAATGGTATTGCAGAAAGCTGTACAAAGATGGCTCACCTGTTACATCATGCCTATGGCAAAGTTTAGTAGGATTAGTTACATGGCAACTACGGAGGCCTTCATGAGGCCTCTGGCTGCTATGGCAACCACTGCCATCTCGCCACGGTTGTGCTGATTTGGCATAGAAAATGACTGACACTAATGGCGGCCAACCAATCCCATTAACTAAAATGAGGTCCATCAGGTTTCCAATGGGATGGCAGTCATTGAATTGGAAAAAACAACGCTGCATGCTGTGCTATTGTTTATGTGAATTTTATGGAATCTGCACCAGAAGCTACCAATGGATCCTCTGATGCAGATGTGAACCAGGCCTAAGAGGTGGTAAAGAAGACAGAAAATAGTGTCTAACATCTCCAACACGATGCAACTATTTTTTTATACCGCGTGCGCCACTGTGATAGGTATTGTGCAGCCTCTGTCTGGTCTATTTTTATTCTAAATCTAATACAGTTATAATAAATCTCCACTATACTTTCCGTCTTCTGTATTTTATCTGAAGGAAAGTAAAGTATTGTATTATTTCAGCAGAATGACTGTAATGTACCTCTTGCCGGAGCTGAAGGAGCTGTTTGCGAGTAGCAGCTGACATTTTAGCACACGAGCAGGGCTCTCCTCCAGGAAAACATGTACATGCCCCAAGCACTGCAAGCTGAACACAATAATGCCAAGTATGAGAGCGGAACATCACGTACGTCTTTATGGTTCAGCTACAGGTCATATACTTGTTATTTCTCTTTGTTATCTTAAGGTAGAACTCTGCCTCAAATAATCTACAACATTTCTCTGTTTCGGTCTACAGAAATCACTGATTATCTTTCTAAACACTTAGCTTGACTTATCATGGTTTTTGAGTTATAAGATGATCCATTCTCTGGTCATAACTACAGCAAAAATAAAAATCTTATGTTTTTCAGAGTAGTGCATTATGTGAACTCAGAGGACAATGAAGAAATTAGAAATCTTTTGGAAAAAGCGAAGTTTGAGAACTGCACCTCAAATGATTGTAATATAAATTATGGGCCAATTGTATGAAAACTGTCTTGGTCTAAGACCCTCTTTGTTGCATATAGCAACCAATCAGAGCTCCCCTTTCATTCCATATAGTGCTCTGAAAAAATGAAATGGGCGCTCTGATTGGTTGCTATAGGCAACAAAGAAAGTCTTAGACCAAGACAGTTTTCATACATGTCCCACTCTATATCTGAACAGAATCTACATCAGAGCTTCACAAAATCTTCAAGGAATTAGAAGTCAAGGTCAGGCTTATTGGAGTTTTTCCCCATCTCACACATTAATGGCATCTTGAGATGATGTGCCAATAATATGTGATAGCTGCAGTCCCAGAGGTTGAACTCACATCTAACTAAATAACAGGCCTCTAAAAGCTTCTGCTGAGAATGAGAGGTGGTCGAAACTTTCCCACTGATTTAAATCAGAGTTCCAAGTACAGTGGAGCTTTCTGAGAGTATTCTGACCACCTCCCCAAACTCAACAGAGACTTTCAGAGTCCCATTTTTGACATAGTTGTGGGTCCCAGATCACACATTGCCGGTATATCCTCGAAATCTCATACCACTAATGTGTGAGATAGGAAATCTCCTTTATAAGTCTACAAAAAATAGTATCATTGTTTAGGATTTTCTCTTGAGCTTTGGAGAGAAAGAGAGAGAGAGAGAAGAAAGAAAGAGAGAGAGAGAAAAGAAAGAAAGAGAGAGAGAAAAGAAAGAAAGAGAGAGAGAAAAGAAAGAAGAAGAAAGAAGGAGAGAAAGAGAGAGAAGAAAGAGAGAGAGAAAGAAAGAAGAAAGAAAGAGAGAAAAGAAATAAAGAGATAGAGAAAAGAAAGAAAGAGAGAGAGAAAATAAATAAATTTTTATAGAAAGAAAGAGAGAGAGAAAAGAAAGAAAGAGAGAGAGAAAGAGAGAGAGAGAGAAGAGATAAGAAAGAGAGAGAGAGATAAAGAGAGATGCGAAAGAAAGAAGAAAGAAAAAAGAAGAGGAAGAAAGAAACGAAAAGAAAGAGAGAGAGAGAGAGAGAGGAAGAAAGAGAGAGAGAGAGGAAGAAAGAAAGAGAGAGAGAAAGGAAGAAAGAGAGAGAGAGAGGAAGAAAGAGAGAGAGAGAAAAAAAAAGAGAGAGAGAGAGCAAGAGAGAGAGAAAGAAAGGAAGGAGAAAAGAAAAAAGAGAGAGAGAAAGAAAGAGAGAGAGAAAAGAAAGAAAGAAGAGAGAGAGAAAAGAAAGAGAGTGAGAAAGAGAGAGAAAGAAAGAAAGAGAGAGAAAGAAAGAAAGAGAGAGAGAGAAAGAGAGATCATTTCCACAAGGGTTCATTCACATGTGGCTGATGTAACACGGATTCCATGCTGAAAGCCGTATCAGACCCAATAAAAATCCACATTCCATACAAGTGCATAAGGTTTCTGCAAGCCCATTGACATGCTGCAGAAAATTTCAATCATGGAGGAAGAGTAAATAGTGTCCCACAGGAAAAGTGATTTGTTAAAGGGGTTTTCCAGGACTATCTTTTTATTGGTTATAGAGCTCACAACTTAATTATATTGAACTTTGTAATTGATACTCATTAAAAATTTACATGTTCTGCTTTGCAAAACCAGGCAGAACCCTTTACTCCCTTACTACTGCCTGCATACCATTTTGTCATTACTCAGAGGGTGTGGTTTGAAGCCAGTCTCGGCACAGAAACATTTTGGTGGGCTTGACCTGAGTAGAGAAGAGTTGGCTGCATACACTGACTCTTCAGTCACTATGTAAACCCAGGTGCTAACAGGAATGTAATCATTCAGTACAGAACTGTAGGGAGAGGGAGTTGTACACATACAGTGATAGCTATGTGTCCATAGTGACTTATCACTGCTAGAGTCTAGCTGCCTTCATTATTGTGCTCTTCACCTCTTCTGGTCAGGAAATGGTCAGAAGATTTGATGTACTGAATGTGCATTAGGACCTCTGAGATTATCCAGAAAAGAAATCTGCCTTCTGCTCTTTATATAGTAGTGGTGCCAGGGTAAAGCATTATGAGACACTGTCCTGACATCACTGTGTGCAGAGATGATGACACATCCCCTACAGCAGGCACACAGCTTTATCATGATCAAAAACTGATTGCTGTGGGGAATGTGATGTCACCCACCTTTCTTGGATGATAGGCTATCCAGTGTACAGGAAAACTGGGTGATGCCACCTTCCCCACAATCAGAGTTACAATGATGGGATAGCGGTGTACTTGCTGTGGGGGCTGTACAGTACATACATAGAATTACATAAACCAAATTATATATATATTTGTACATGTATTACATATATTATGGGATGAAGAAAGAATGTATTTTTACCATGTTACAAACTGATCGGTGACTGTACTACACACAGCCTGCTGCAGGAAACCAGGGAGTGAACCGGAGCCGAGATGCACAGGCATGAGGTGTACATGTATGAGAATGATAATAAACAGTGCTAGGAGGATTAGGGGTAGGTGCAGAGATGTTTTATAGACTGTAACTGAAAGGGATTCTGGGACTTGTAGGAAATAGCTACAGGAGAACTATTGACACTGCCACAACCGTTAAGTTTCGCTGATATTATGACAGATGAATAAGAAAGGCAAAAGAGAAGAAAAAGAAGACAGAGGAATATCTTTACTTTACAATATAAATACTGTTTATAGGGTTCTCTGAAATCATTAAACTCCTGGATAACCCCTTTAATATCTGCTCTTTAGGAGGGAGGGAGGTTTGTACTTTGTCAAAAGTTATGTAATAAAATGAAAAAGAACATGGTATCTAAGCAGATTGTGGCACAATGAGGCTCATGTACATGACATTTATGTAATATTGATACAGATTTGATTATGTTATTTGATACCAATAAAAATTATCTGATTAAAAAACAGCAACTTATTAACACTTCTATTTTTTAAACCATTCTTACTTTAAAGCTTTTTTCACACCTTCCTTTGCACAGTACTTTACATGTAGAAAAGCCAAAGATCAGTCCCATTGACTAACAATGTTTTTATTCCCCCATGCAGTTTTGTTGTACTTTAAAGTCACATCCACAGCTGAAATGAAAGCGCCAACCTCGACTTCCAATAGTGGATCCTCTAGTAAACACATCAGGTGTGATCAACCTAGAAATATTTACTCTGCTTTGTATGCTTACACAGTGCAGAATCCCCTAATAAATATTCATTCAAAAAGCAAAGGTGAAATTCAGGAGAAACCCTGCGTATACATCTGAGCATCTGCAAAAAGTTATGGCCTAGCCATAAGCTACTTCTGACTATTTTGGTCTGCTTTTGGCAACAGTGTAATAGGGCAGACAATAGGACATATACACACAGCATATGGCTGGTTCCTGCTGTGATGGTGCCCTAAAAAATTATGCCCAAAAGTGCTGGCCACTCTGTACATAGCTAGAGTAATATTGACCAGTTTGAAGAAGACCCCACTGAGGCCTTATATGTCCTATAACCCGACATTCTTTTCCAACATCTTGGTAAAACCTGTTAGAACAGACAACTACAACCCCTCAAAAGTCACTTAACTTCCTGATATATTTAAATTGACCAATATTAAAACTTAACCTTTAATAAATACAATGTAAAATATTAATACTATCCCTAGAGGACCCTACCAATATCCTTTATGCCCTACGAAAAAACGCAGGGTAGTCGCCCCAAAAAGGGCGCCCCCGCCTGGAACCTACTAACTGACTACGAAAACCCTATAAATCCCCTACTCTATTTCAAGATACCATATAATAACAAGGGATCATAAATAGATATCCACAAAAAGTAATATCAATAATTCCGTAAATATCAATTCAATATATACAGTTGTTCCGTTAATGATAACACATAATTCGCAGAGAACAGACCGCTAGTACATCATAGATAATCCAATAGTATTGTCACAAAGACCAATAATCTCTTTATACGTAACAGCTATAGAAACAGAAAAAAATGTGATACACAAAAATCGTATCACAATAAATTCTATTCAAATGGAAGAATGTTCATACCACCATTTATGGAGACAAACAATGCGCATACCACCAACTATGGAGACAGACAATCACCGCCAATGCGTTTCCCCCTTTCAATTATAAGAGTTCATCAGGGCATGATTATTCATAAATACTTCCACATAGTAAATACTGATGTTGCACAAACAGATGGAACTCAATATGCCCAAAGGTATACTAAATCACCGTTTAAAGATACAAAATAAATTGCGTGTCCTTGTAATACAGCCGATGTATTGACAGTCCCCAAAAGTAGATGATATCAGGAAGGCCCCTGGCGTTGGCAGTGATTGTCTCCATAGTTGGTGGTATGGGCATTGTTTGTCTGTCTCCATAAACGGTGGTATGAACATTCTTCCATTTGAATAGAATTTATTATGATACGATTTTTATTTGTGTATCACATTTTTTTCTGTCTCTATAGCTGTTACGTATAAAGAGATTATTGGTCTTTGTGACAATACTATTGGATTATCTATGATGTACTAGCGGTCTGTTCTCTGCGAATTATGTGTTATCATTAATGGAACAACTGTATATATTGAATTGATATTTACGGAATTATTGATATTACTTTTTGTGGATATCTATTATTTATGATCCCTTGTTATTATATGGTATCTTGAAATAGAGTAGGGGATTTATAGGGTTTTTGTAGTAAGTTAGTAGGTTCCGGGCGGGGGCAACTACCCTGCGTTATTTCGTAGGGCATACAGGATATTGGTAGGGTCCTCCAGGGATAGTATTATAATTTTACATTGTATTTATTAAAGGTTAAGTTTTAATATTGGTCAATTTAAATATATCAGGAAGTTAAGTGATTTTTGAGGGGTTGTAGTTGTCTTGATAGATTTGTAAAATCACTAACAGTTTTCACTATGGGTGGATCCAACCCTTTATGAAGGGAGTATTTTTTTTTTTAAAAGTCTAAAACCTGTTAGTACCCACAAGTCTGCAATTTTAGCTACCTCACTGAACACATTTAGGCCGTGTTCACACGTCTTATTCCCGACGGATTTGTGAGCGCAATCCGGCTCACAAATCCGCCGTGAATAAGGGACGGGGGCGGAGCGTGGCGGGGGCGCCGCTCTCCGGCCCCATAGACTTGCATTATCCACGGCGCGTATTGCGCCTGGATAATGTGCATGTCACTTTCTCCTCGCCCGGCGGATTTGCCGAGCGGGGAGGAGCGACGGAATCCACTGTTCTCTATGAGAGCAGTGGATTACTGTAATGACAGGGACGGATTGGCGCCGTACTGCAGCGCAAATCCGGCGTGCAGTACGGCGCCAATCTGCGGCAAAATAAGCCGTGTGAACGAGGCCTTAAGTAGCCATTAAGTCTGGAGATCCTTAAGGCTGACACTCACTTATGTTTACCACTTGTTTCCATTATAAAACATCTATACATGGATAAAGAAAAAAAAAAATGATAAAAGAAGCCAATAAACTTCAACTTCAGTGTAATGTGCGACAGCTAACATAGTAATGTACTTACCTCCAGTGCTGTGACTTCTGTTAGACTGCTCTGATCAACAGACACATTATCCTGGAACATTTTCTGCTGCTTCACATCAAGCATTGCTAACAGCTCCTGGCATTGCTGGTTTACGACTATACAAAAGTTGACAAACAAAGGCTTAATACAATATACACTAATCCAGAAGGACACAGTCATATCAGGAGAAATCAGTCCATGCTCTTATTGGGAGCCAGATTCACAAAAGTATGGTATCTTTGTGAAGCTACCATTGTGGCAAATAAAATTAAAGGGGTTTTGCCACGATCTCATTTCATGCCTCCTGTATCCAGCTCTTCAGCTCTGTGTGCTCAGAAGGGGCGTGTTGATTTGGTTTGAATTGCATATCATGTAACTCAGCAGGATGACACCACCAGGCATTTCCTCTCTGTAGTCAAAGAAAGGTTTGTTTATTGTAAGCTTGCACTCATGTTTTGGCCGCCATCTTGGACCAGCATAGGGGGGGGTCATTGCTCACAGGATCGCCGTCTTTTGTAGATCGGTATTGGCACATCCAATATAAGGCACTCCGAACTGGAGGCTTTTAGCTTCACTGGCCTCAACCAGTTTTTATTGAGGCAATTTAGGTTACAGAAATAACAGACATAAATAAAAAAAAAACTCTGCCTTTCTTGGCCACTCACTAAACCTATGAAAGAGTCCCTCTCTCACTAAAGAGAGGACCTTAATGTCCTGTCTCACCAAACTTCTCCCAGTCTCCGCTGGGTCCCCGGCTTTTTTTCAAGCCTCTGGGGGCCAGAGCCTCCACACACTAGCTCTCCTGTTGCTACCACTCCCTGGTAGCCAACCACCCCCCCTACACCTGAAGTAGGAGGCTTTTAATAGGTCTCCAGAGAGCTATACAATATCGGGGTGCTGGAACCCGGGGACCTGGAATGCGGGACAGCCACCCACCCAAATATAGCTGCCCCAAAAGAGCCACCCCAACATAGCTGCCTTGCAGAAAATTCTAGCCGTTTACTGTACGTGTCAGAATATAATAATCACTGACACAATATAGGTGGCTCTTCCCCACCGCCCAGGTCCTCGGTGGCGCATCTGCAGAAGGACTTTAACTGTAGACCCTCTAGGGGGCAGGATCATGCGACTACCAGTGGTCCCTGTCACATACCCTCACTCTGATAAAAGGCCGTAGGGCTTTCTCACATTGCCAGGCTCCCCCGGGGGTCAAGCTCCTACTTTGGGGCAATATCTTACCTATGTCTCCCGGGGGCAGAGATGACCTTGGTCACATACATAGCTGTGAACTCATCACCATGCATTCACCCTACAGCGGGCAACAGACTGACCATAGCCACTTTTTACAGGTGCCCACAACCCATGACGCTCTGCAACCAGATATCATCCATAGCCCGCATGCCGACATTCACAGGGTTACTAATGACAACACCATTCCCCAGTGCTATCAGACCTTGTAGATGGCCTACACACACAGGCCATCTGCATTGTCCCCGCTGAGCAGAGTTTTCTTTATCTTGGGTCTCAATAAAAAGAGGCACAGAGTTTGTCCCAGCAACCATACTAGGGTTACCAGAAGCTGCAAGGACCGCACACTTCTCAGGGTCTCTATCTACCATGGCCACTTGGGGCACACCTGACCCCAAAAACCTTCTACCTCTTTGTCTGCAGGAATACAATTCAACCTAAACTTTCTATGTCCCAAGTCCTCTGGTCCTCACTGACCATCTCCTGCCCTTTAGAGCCAGCTACATCCTCTAATTTCTCTGGACTAGCCTCTACTGTTGCATCATGTACATTTGTGCCACCCATAACCTGTCAGTCAGTGATCATAGGGTTATTACAGACAACGGCTACCTCGAGGAAACCTCTGCTGAGGATCTCAGCTTCTCTACCAGGTGAGTTTCTGTGTCTGTGGACTCGCTCGTCCCTCCATACCCCTGACTCACAAAAGCAGGAAGACCACATTCCTGGTCTGTTTCCTCCCTCTCCTGCACTACCATTGCTTGACTACAGAGGTCACTAGCACTCACCTGAGCTTTATAACCCACAACAGGTATCTGACCTGTGGTGACCATCTCAGCAGGGTTTCTAATAATATACAGAGTCACCATGACAAACCCCTTTTGTAGACACTTTGTCCGCCACCATGACATTACCTGGTACCTCACCAGTGACAGAGGACACCTTCCCCTGTGCACACTTCTCACTGGCACTTTCTAGTAGCAGACACTCTGCATCACTGGGTGGAGCTGTTTCCTTCACATCCCCTATAACCATCTTTAAGGGAGAGCTCTCAGCTTCTATCTGGGATGCTCCTACATCTTTCTCAACCTCAAATTCACCCAATGAGCTGGAGTCAATGGCAGACACATTTAGAAATGGGATATCAGTCATAGCATCCCAGCCATCCTTTTTCTGATCCTCCCACTTAGACACAAAATTGGCTGTGTTCACATTAGGCAACTCAGGGACACGTTTAACACCAATAGCTCTAGCGGGTATCTGGCTGGAAATGACATCCACCTGTAGGTTGCCACAACCCACAGAACATACTACCTCTGTGATACTGTTATTACTGTCCTCCATAACCTCTGGGGAGAATTTATCAGCTGCCTCAGAACCATGCACCTCTTTACCCCCTAGGGATTCAGACATGCTCAAATGCCTTCACTAGGGGTTAAGCTTTCAACCACCTCTGTGGTGGGCTAGCAGCTCACTCTTCCCATTATCATTGTCACTGAGTCTCTGTGTCCATTGTAGTAAAACGATCATGGAAATTTACAGCCACCACTGGGGCATGTGGGCCTCAAAGGGGCACTACAGGTCCTCAGCTCAATCATCCTTCCTTCATTCCCGGCAGTGTCACCATGTGGTTTTCCATCACAGATATACTGCTCCAGGGCTGCACACAGAATCTGCCTTGGTACACGTTTTCTTACAAACGTATTATCACCCCTCTGAGGGTCTCATTCATACCGGCATACACTGCCCTAGGGTCTGGACACACCCTCTTTCAGCTAGTCTCCTCACACTCTGCAGCAGAGCCCTCATTCCCAGGATTTGCGTTCTCTCTTTCCAGTAATACACCGGCTGCGTTCACACTGGTACAGAACGGGTGGTCATCAAGCACTAGGCACGCATTACCTGCTACTTGCATGCTACCATCAGGTACACACTGCGCGCTGGGGTCACTGGCAGACACACTCCCCAGCTGAACTCCAGACACTTCACACACAGCTTCAGGGCACGTACACTCATATTCACAGGTTTCCACCACAGGGGATGCAGTGGACCCCTTGTTGCTAGGGGCAACCACATAAGCTCCACCTGAGCCTGTAGTGTTGCACCATTCTTCCTTTGGGTGGCCTCCCCGCATGGGACCCACATTCTCTGTGATACTCTCAGCCTTGTTGATCACGACCTCTAGGGGAGCACTCGAGCTTATAGCTGGGGCTGTCAGTTCTTTAGACTTTACCAGTCCATCTTCCACAGTCCTGCAACAGCTCTTGGGACTCTTCTGGCCTGGCAGCCTTTCTTGAGCTCTAAAAAGTCCAGGCAAGTCCTCACAATATTTATGGGTACGTTCAAGAGTCTGAGTGTCATTAGTATCAGGCGCACCTCCCACCGCTGTGTGGCACCTCCAACTGGGCTCCCTCAGCTGGTTGCCCCTGGAGACAGCAGAATGCAGGTCTCTTTGCGACTCTGTTTATCACACCTTGGCCCACATTCAGACTGTCCGAAAGCGGGGTCTCACCACCCCTCATGCCAGGGGCTTTCACAGCTGACAACTCTGACTCTTCCCTTCATGGCAGTGTCCCAGCAGCCTGTCTAGCAGGGGGTGCTTCCCAGGGAAAAGCACCCCCCACACTCTCTGCCCCCCACAACTGCCAAAAATAGGGAAAGTCTCTGCCCAATATAAACTCCACTTGGAGGTCCTCACATACTTCCAGTTACATGGTTGGCAGACCCCAAACAGGTGTCAAAGTGCAGTGCCACAGTCTTCCCGTTCTGGTCGGACCTTCACAAAAAGGGATAATGTCCGGGTGCACTCTGAGACCATTTGCTGACATCCAGATCAACACACAGTGGGATTTCCCCCCCACTGCAACCCAGAGCTTTACTGTCAGGCCGCCTCATGCTGGACTGCAGTAGTCACTTTCTGTGGTAGATTTTGGGTCGCCCCTGGTAATGACAGAATCAGGCCTAAATAGAGACCTTTGGGTTTTTCCCCCGTTTGGACTTTTTCTTGGAAGGATGGACTGCCCTTTTTGGCTTCCAGACCTTCCCCCCAGCCAATGTTTTGCACACCTTCCAACAGGGCTTTGGTGGTTTAAGTGATCAGGTACAGCTGGCTGGGTGGTCATGCGACCCCGCTCGAAAAATGTCCTCCATAGCTGAAAACCCTTTTCCCAAGCAGCAACAGTCTCTACACTGGGGGTGGTCTCCTGTCTCTTTCCCGAGACCGTCTCCCGCTCCACTGAGCCCGTCTTTCTCCACAAAAAAAAAAAGGCTGCTTTGGGTGTGTCTCCCTTTAGACAATCCTTGCTCAACAGAGCCAACTTGCAGGAGTCCCACGTTAAACTGTAGCGTCCTATGCAAACTGCAGCCTTTTTCTGCAAACCTTTGTGCACACGTCAGCTTGTGCCCAACTTATGTAGCGCCCAAACTTGCCGTTAGTGGGCCCAAAAATGCCCATCGCATCCCCCACCATAAAGTAAGCTTGCACTCACGTTTTGGCCGCCATCTTGGACCAGCATAGGGGGGGTCATTGCTCACAGAATCGCCGTCTGTCGTAGATCGGTATTGGCACATCCAATATAAGGCACTCCGACTGAAAGGCTTTTAGTTTCCCCTGGCCTCAACCAGTTTTATTGAGGCAAGTAGGTTACAGAAAGAACATAGATAAATAAAAAAAAAACTGGGCCGTCTGGCCACTCACTAAACATATAGAAAGAGTCCCTCTCTCACTAAAGAACTGGACCTAATGTCCTGTCTCACCAAACTCTCTCCCAGTCTCCCGCTGGGTCCCGGCTTCTTTCAAGCCTCTGGGGGCCAGAGCCTCCACACACTAGCTCTCCTGTAGCTACCCCTGCCTGGTAGCCAACCACGCCCCCCATACACCTGAAGTAGGAGGCTTTTATAGGGCTCCCAGAGAGCTATACAATATCTGGGAGGGAACCCAAGGGGATGCGGGGACCCGCCACCCCACCCAACACTATAAACTTTTCCAAAATAAGCCACCCCATACATAGCTGCCTTGCAGATATTCTAGCCGCAACTGTACAGGGCGTTAATATAAATCACTTGTGGCGCATCTGCGAAGGACTTTAACTGTAGACCCCTTTGTGGGCAGGATCATGCGACCTATTCAGTGGTCGCACTGTCACATTATGTACAAAATTGTAGGTAGCTACACTGTAGCTCAGAGGTAACATTTTTGCTTTATAGCACAAGGGTCCTTGGTTCAAATCCCTGCAGGAACTTAACCTGTGGATTTTTTTTTCCCCTTTATCAATATACAGACCTCATTGAGGGTTCTTTTTTTTTTATTTGCACTGTTTGACTTATTACTAACTAGTCCAAAGGAGAGGAGTAGAATGACATCTCCCGGGGTTTGACACTCAGTAGCTGCCTGAGAAGAGAGCTGATGTCTGAGCATGTGCGACCAGGACTGAGAAGCTCACAGCCCTGGTCGTATCCCCTGGAGACGAGCTGTAGACAATGGATCACTAAAGGAGCAGCTAAAACAAAAACAGTGCAACATTTTTAAATAATGAGAATTTGTGAAAAGTTTATTATTTTACAGTCCCTATGAAAAAGTATGGGCACCCCATTAAACTTAATCATTTTTAGTTCTAAAATATTTGGGTGTTTGCAACAGCCATTTCAATTTGATATATCTAATAACTGATGGACACAGTAATATTTCCGGATTGAAATGAGGTTTATTGTACTAACACAAAATGTGCACTATGCATTAAACCAAATTTTGACTGGTGCAAAAATTTGGGTACCCTTATCATTTTATTGATTTGAATACTCCTAACTACTTTTTACTGACTTGACTTTCTGAAGCAAAACATTGGTTTTGTAACCTCACTGAGCTTTGAACTTCATAGCCAGGTGTATCCAATGATGAGAAAAGGTATTTAAGGTGGCCAACTTGCAATTGTTCTCCTATTTGAATCTCTGTGAAGAGTGGCATCATGGGCTCCTCAAAACAAACTCTCAAATGATCTGAAAACAAAGATTGTTCAACATAGTTGTTCAGGGGAAGTATACAAAAAGATGTCTCACAGATTAAACCTGTCAGTTTCCACTGTGAGGAACATAGTAAGGAAATGGAAGACCACAGGGACAGTTCTTGTTAAGCCCAGAAGTGGCAGGCCAAGAAAAATATCAGAAAGGCAGAGAAGAAGAATGGTGAGAATAGTCAAGGACAATCCACAGACCACCTCCAAAGAGCTGCAGCATCATCTTGCTGCAGATGGTGTCACTGTGCATCGGTCAACAATACAGCACACTTTGCACAAGGAGAAGCTGTATGGGGAGTGATATGCGAAAGAAGCCGTTTCTGAAAGCACGCCACAAACAGAGTCGCCTGAGGTATGCAAAAGCACATTTGGACAAGCCAGCTTCATTTTGGAAGAAGGTCCTGTGGACTGTTGAAACAAAGATTGAGTTGTTTGGTCATACAAAAAGCCGTTATGCATGGCATCCAAAAACACAGCTTTCCCAAAGGGAAAAACACTTGCTACCCACTGTAAAATTTGGTGGAGGTTCCATCATGCTTTGGGGCTGTGTGGCCAATGCCGGCATCGGGAATCTTGTTAAAGTTGAGGGTCGCATGGATTCAACTCAGTATCAGCAGATTCTTCAGAATAATGTACAAGAATCAGTGATGAATTTGACGTTACACCGGGGATGGATATTTCAGCAAGACAATGATCGCAAACACAGCTCCAAATCTACTCAGGCATTCATGCAGAGGAACAATTACAATGTTCTGGAATGGCCATCCCAGTCCCCGGACCGGAATATCATTGAACATCTGTGGGATACTTTGAAGCGGGCTGTCCATGCTCGGCGACCATCAAAATTAACTGAACTTGAATTGTTTTTGTAAAGAGGAATGGTCAAAAATACCTTCATCCAGGATCCAGGATCTGATTAAAAGCTACAGGAAGCGACTAGAGGCTGTTATTTTTGCAAAAGGAGGATCTACTAAATATTAATGTCACTTTTCTGTTGGGGTGCCGATACTTTTGCACCGGTCAAATTTTGGTTTAATGCATATTGCACATTTTGTGTTAGTACAATAAACCTCATTTCAATCCGGAAATATTACTGTGTCCATCAGTTATTAGATATATCAAATTGAAATGGCTGTTGCAAACACCCAAATATTTAGAACTAAAAATGATTAAGATTAATAGGGGTTCCCAAACTTTTTCATATGACTGTTATTTTCAAACTTCCCACATCAATTTTACTTCGTGGCAAAACCCCTTTAAAGTTGATTTGTAAGTAAATACTGTATCAGCTTACACTAGGCTTTCCCCACTCACACTCATGTTTACTACATAACTTACTTGTATTTTCAGACTTTAGGAGCTTAACTTCATTCGTCCGTAGCTCTAGACTTTCCTTCAGGGCTGTATTTTCACATTGCATACTGAAAAAAAAAATACTCATCAACTTTCATTTAAAACATTTAAAGTGAATCTGTCACACTGAATATGCTACCTGATCTGCAGATAGCATGTCATAGAGCGAGAAGAGCTGAGCAGATGGATATATGGTTTTGTGGGGAAAGATTCAGTAGATTTGTAATTTTATTCTTTTAAACTTCTGCTTGGTTTGGTTAAGGAGTCCAGTAGGCGGTATTATGATTGTCTTCCCTGTAGGAAGGAAGGTTGTCAGACACTTATGTGACTACCCACGGGACTCATCAACAAAAAATTAAGCAGAAATAAAAACCCGTTCGGAAACCCGTTCGCGTCTACTACTAGCATTTATTTGTCTCTCTGTTTGCTATGTAATTGCTCTAATAAGCATTGGCTTTTAACTGCTCGATTCCTGGCAATAGTAAAGAGGTACAGGTAAACTGAAGTCATTAGGCTGGGGGACCACCAAGTGAATGTGGGACTACCCTGGAACAGGAGTCCTCTAAAATGAAGGGTAACAACAGATAAACAAAGGTATGGCATTGCTGGAGAGGAGTTTCCAGAGATTCCTTTAAAATATCAGCAGAATAGGAATAATAGTGAGAGCACGGTATACCAATAAGGAGGAGGCACCCACGGGTGATACCCCGGGATTTGGAAGAACAGAATCCTATCCAAGAGCCGCATAACCAGGATAATCTGCACTGGAGTGCTGCTATGACAACTGCCAGTGGCTATGAAGACCACACCATATCCCACAAGATCTAGGGAGAGGTGGGGAAAACACAGACCTGAGGAAACGGGGACAATGATTCTCTAGGAAATGATCCCCAATGCCAGACTGAGAAGAAAGAATTGAAAGAAATAGGAGGCTACAAAAGGACAAAACCGCATAGTCAGCTAAAGGTCTTACAGCATATCCCCCTGTGACAGGAGACTGGATCATGTGTTCTGAAAAGAACAGAGTCTGTCATTCGCAGGCTTAAACGACAGGAAAAAAACCAAGGGAAAAATGCCATAACGTCATTTCGAGTGTTTTGGGCACGAGACCCAAGCATTCAGAGTGGGAGAATGCCTACTTGGGCAGTGTAAAGTTCATCAGAGTGAGTCAGATGAAGAAATAACTGAGACCAGGACCTAGAGTCTCCTGGGATGCAGATGTGGAAGGGTCTCACATGACAACCATCTGCCTAGCAGGTATAACACACAGAATATTGAAGACTTTGCACATCTCAATAAAACACATGGGCAACTTGGTCTAATCCAGCTAAACCAGGGCAGATTAGAAGAAGACAAAGATACTGCCAGACCGTGATAGAAGAACAAATGGATGTAGCCCAACATACGGCTGCTGGGAGCCAGGAATACCAATGTCCGGCTAACCAGTAAAAAGAAAGTGCCATCTGGTAAATTAGGGGCATCTGCAGGGGCATGATATTGCCCTCAAGGAAAAAGGAAAGTAGAGCCTTAAAGACTGCTGAACCATGGCAGAACTACCTTTGGCAGAAGAGGGAGGTACACACTCCTACTCAATGCAATATCCCTGTGAACAACAGGAGATTGTAGATATAAGAGAAGTAACATAACCTTTTCACCTCTAGGAAAAGAGGGATGTTTCCCCATTCGATTGCTTTATCCAGAGGATTTAGAAAAAAAAAACCTATTGCATAGCAAACTAAAATACATTGTGAAAGCCAAAAACACAATTACTCTTCCAAGGAAGAGAGTAATGTGACAGAGTGAATGGTAAAGACAGATCCTCTAGAAAAAAAAAAGAGAGAAGCCTGTTTGACAGATACTTCTCTTACCATGCAATGCATGTACAGCTCCCGTGAAGATCCTGAACCGCACTGTTCTTAAACACACTTGCAGAAGTGGGATACACAACTGCCTGTGGAGAATGGCAGGTACATAGTCTGGCAGGAGAGTGCTTATCTGCCTTACACAAGGAGGATATATCCCCTAGTGGAGGAAAGTAATTAACAACACATAATAACTCCACCAAGATGGAGGGACCTGGTTGTCTGCTTAGCAAAGCTAAACATGCTGCCCGGTGGAGAGAAGTAAAAACACATCACATTTTTATTCCACCTATGAAAGGGGGAGTAAGGTTAGGTATGTAGGGAAAAGCACAAACACACCATTTAACTGCCTGTTAGAGTGCAGTAATGTGCCTGGCTGCATAGAAATGTTAGATCTACTGACGAATCACCCCACAGACTTATGGCACCTGTTAGTGTGCTTGGGTGAAGTCACTTCACTCATTATTTCACCTGTAATAGACTTTAGTGTATTCGCTTGAGATCACATCACACAATATTTTGCCTGCCATAGGCTTTTAGTGTCGTCGGCTGAGATCACATCACCCAATTACTCCCTGCCATAAAGGTGATAAAGTGACTGCATGTGTGGAAAAGATGAATACTGGGTGACTGAGATCTCAACAGAACACCTCCAAAGTGAGAGGATCTGCGCAGAAAAGCCAGGGATCCTATCAACTAGACAAGGATAACGGTTGCTGCATAACCCCTTAAGCCTAACGCCTGAAAAGTAGTTAATGACCAGAACATTTTCTTTGTTTTTGCCTCCTTGCGTTTCAACAGTTGTAACTTTATTTTTTCAATGAGCAGTTGTATGAGGCCTCGTTTATTCGAGACGAGTGTGTTACTATGGGGAATAGTTTAAGTTCACTTATAAATAATTGCAGTATTTTGTTTGAATTTTTTTTCGTTTTTTTGTAGATTGTTTTTTACTCCATTGACATTTCACATTTAAAAACTTGGTAGATCAATTCTACAGGTTATTATGGTTGTATGGATACCTAATATGTGTAGGGTTTTTTGTGTGTGTAATGTATGCACAATTATTTTTTAATACATTTTTATTTTATTATTTATTTTTATTTTTTTTAAATCCCATGAAGGGAGAACTGTGTTATTTTTTTATTTTTTTTTACACTCAGTAATGTATTAGCATATTCATATATGCTAATACATTGTTATCTGTGTCAGTCTGACACAGACAGTGATCAGGGCAGCTCACAGTCTGCGCCGATCGCTCGCTTCTTACACAGACAGCCCTGGGGCTACTCTAGATCCCCAGTGCTGACTGTGCAGCCATTCCCTGGGCTCGGTCCCGATCACCCAAAAGAGCAGGGAAACCCTTTGATTGCACTACGGTGAAGAACTGTGGCAATCAAAAGGTTAAAGCACCAGGGAGCGGAAGTTTCCCCCACTCCTCGGTGCTTGCAGGAGCTGTGCTGGGAACAGGGCTGTGTAGTACAGACCCGTTCCCAGCGCCGCAAACTTCGATGTCTGCAGCGACGCCAAAAGATGTCACTGCAGACGAACAACCTGCAGCAGCCGACGTCAAAAGACGGTGGGCGGTCGTTAAGGAGTTAAAATAAAAAAAAGGAGTAGGTGGGGGCAGTAAGTGTGCTACTTGAACTGGGTTCTTTTATGGGCTAATCCACAGCTTTGCATTGGAATTAGAGCGGCATATAGCCATGACCAGCAAAAACACATGTGCAGGATAGGTCTGTCAAAGTCAGCGCTTGAGCAGGCCACAAGGTAATCATATTTAAAACTGCTACCCCCCTCCTCCCCCAGAAGCCAGGTAGGTCATGCCAATGCAATGCAACAAAACAAACAAGTAGCCCAAAAAACAGATACACATAGCTAGTGCGGGCAGCAGGATAAGACCCTCTCATTGAGATTTATGGCTTCTTTTTTTGGAGGGGGGGGGAACAGTTCCTCAAAATCTGTGTGAGTAGGGAACATCAAATGCTGTCATCTTCTGCACATGAAAGGACTGACTCCCGAATAAGGGCTTGAACAACAGTTGCCATTCAGTTATCCATGTCTGGCTCTGAGTCAAAGGGGTCACCAGAAGAGGCCGTATCCAGGAGTAGTGCCTCTATATCCAGCAACCATTTGTCCGGAGAGAGGTCAAGCAAACATAGAGGATGAGGGAACTCTAGTCCTCTTATGCGAACCACCGGGATGCGCTGAACGCAGGGCCCTGGGAGATGTCAGGCTGGGCAGCAAGTAGAAATGGCCGATGCTCTATGGCAATCCAAGAATAAGTGGAGAGTTGGTGATATGAGGCAAAATAACATCCACATGAACACCAAGAACCAAAACTGCCTCCACTGGCTTGCCTTCCTTCCATAGCACATCTTGATGCCATCTCATCCCCATTAATCAATGCACATGCACTAAAACTTGTGACATTTTTTCTTTTGTTGCTCTGTGGCTCAGCTGCCCATTGATGGCACTTTTTGTGGAGAACAGGAGTTAGCATGAGCATCCTGACCGATCCATGGCTACAAAGCCCCATATTCAGCAAGCTGCAAAGCACTGTGTTCTGACACTTCTCTATTAAAGCCAGCATTATTGTCATGTTTTCAGCAATTTGTGTTACAGTAGTTCCTCTGTGGGGAGGACCAATGGCTACCATATGCCCTGCACATGAACAACTTAGCCCCGTTCAACGCTTATTATGCCGACGGATGGCGCCGTATCCGCGCCTGATTTGCCTACAATAACGGCCCCAATCCGTCGGTGGTCATTACTGGGAACCAGCTCTCATAGAGAACAGTGGATTCGTCCTCCCCCCCCTCAGCAAATCCCCGCGGGGGAGAAGTGACATGCACATTATTTACGGCGCGGAGCGCCGTAAACAAGCTTGTCTGGGCCGGGAGCGCACCCCCGCCGCGCTCCGGCCCCCCCCCGTCCCGCCCCCTTATTCACGGCGATTTGTGCTCAATACGCACAAATCCGTCGGAATAAGCCGTGTGACAGGCTTAAAGCCCATGACGGTGAGTGATTTACAAGTTATCCATTCGTGCAAGACTTCTAGAAGGTACTAACACCCCACAAGACTGGCTGTTTGGAGATACTCTGGCCGAGTCATCTAGCCATTACAATTTGGCCCTTGTCAAATTTTCTCAGATCTTTATTATACCTGTCCATTTTTCTGCTTCCAACGCATCAACTTCAAGAACTGATTGGTTACTTGCTGTCTAATCTCTAGACAGTCGCTCTTGTCACAAGATAATCAATGTTATTTACTTCACCGGTGGTTTTCATGTTATGGCTGATTAGGTTATATATATTTATAATATAAACTTTTAAGCTCATTTTCTTTATGCTCTTCCATGACCAGCCTAAATTTAAAAGCGAACATCACCCTATTAAGTCATCCTAGGATACATCAGTGAGATCATTGTCTGTTATACTGTTAGGGTATGTAATTACGCCCCGCAATCACGCCGGTACTTCGGGAGCTCCCACCGACTCCCGCGGGGTGGGGGTGGGAGGGCAGCAGTTCGACGGCCCCATAGACATTCATTACTAGCGGTGCGTATTCGCCGCTAGTAATTGACATGTCACTTATCTCCCCCCGCTGCGTATTGTGCAAGCATGGAGAGGAGGCGTAATCCATAGTTCTCTATGAGAACTGTGGATTACCTAAGACTGGGCACGTATCTCGCCCCGTATTGTGCGCAGTATGCCGCAAAATATGGCCGCTTACATCCCAATTTAAGCCGTGTGAACATAGCCTTAGAGTTCTGCACTGGTAAGACTGAATACCACAGATTGCGTATCTAAACACACAGCTTCCATCATTTCTGCTGCAGTGCGCTTTGTCATGTGCTGCCCAATCTTCCCGATTCCCTAAAAATCTAAAATGGAAAAGCTGCCCTTATGAGAAAATAAAATGAAAAATAATAATAATAAAGCAACAACAGGATAAATGATATTTGGTAATAGCTACCCCTGAAAAATCATACAACACCCCTCTTCAAAAAAAAAAAAAAAAACCTGGCACGTAACCAGGCATGTGTTGCCTCCTACAGGGTTCAGTCTTTAGTTCAGCCATTGAGCTGCAAGTATGGCGTGTTTTGTGTTTTTGAGTAAATAATGTCCCATTTTTCTGTGATTTTTCTGTAAATTGTTAGTGTAGGTACTTGCAAGAAATGAGGAGCCTTGACGGGGTTGTGAGCTTGTGTATAGTGGCCACTGTATCAACCAATACCTCATATTTGATATTTTTCCAGTACGTCATTTTTATTTGCCCAAAAGAACTGGGGAGCAGGTGTTGTCTGTATTTTGTGTTGGACACCTAGAAAGTGCTGGGCAGCCTGCCCAATCGAATAGTAGTGGCGTCATAGGCTGTAGGCCAGCATGGTGCACCACACGTATCTGCATTAATGGCACTCTTTTGTTGCGCCTTATCTATATGTAATTGTAATACCAGTAACCACTCCCCATCATGCATAGAAGGCGTGTGAGTGGTTGTTTTATCGGTATTTTTGCACTTGTGCAATCTCCCCATGTATACTTTGGCTTTTCTGTTTTCTGGTGTGAACAGGTACCAAATTAATGTGCAGTTTTTTATCATCTAATTGTTCCCCTAGTGGTGTGGTGTGTGAGCTACTGCTCAGCAATTACCTGCACCTGTTTATCCTTCCCAAGTAGCACTGGTTCCTGTGTAGCCTCCTACTGGGTTCAGCCACTGAGCTGTTAGTATGGCCTGTTTTGTGTTTTTGATTGCATATCATTACTAGCATATTTGTTGCACCTACTTTAGGCGCATTCAAATGCATCGTGCGTGGCGTATAATGCACCTAATTTTGGTGTACTATGATTCAGTTATATAGAGAACAGGGCGTCAACAGGTTTTTGCCGCAAAATACACCAAAGAAATGGTGCAGCCCTAATGGGACATGTCGCCCTTAGACTTACAGTTCTGTACACTTGTGGCCACATGTATGAAAACTGTCTAGGTCTAAAACTCACTTTGTTGCCTATAGTAACCAATCAGAGCGCCCCTCTCATTTTTCCAGAGCACTATATGTAATGAGAGGGGCGTTCTGATTGGTTGCTATGGGCTACAAAGTGAGTTTTAGACCTAGACAGTTTTCATACATGTAAGCCTTGGTGGCAATTGAAGCACATACTGTACACTGCACATGGTCCACTAAGCTAGATGTGTTAATAAAGTTTATTAATGGAGGCCAACACACTTAGGGCGACATGTATGTATTTCGGCCCAGGCGCCATTTATTTTGCGTGCATTAATAGCATAGAATGCGCTTGAATTTATGAACCTGTTCTACTGTGGGTCACAGATTAGGCACTTTCTAGCTCCAAAACAACAACTCAGGCTCAGGTAGACCACTTTTATCTTGGTTTACCTATTCTAGCAGTAATGCTCCCAGTTTTGCCCTACTAAAGTCATAAATGTGTAGAATCATATGGTTGTGGTGCGACACGTCTCCAGAACGCCACCCCCCCAATCTCAAGTGCATTACAAAATGCAGTGGACGCCCGATAATGCGCCTAATTTTGGAGTGTGCCTGATTATAAATCTAGAGAGCAGGGTTGTGACAGTTTTTGGGCTGTAACAATACTGGCGCAGCCCCGTACATACATGTCGCCCTTAGTCTAATAAAACCACCTGCAGCATTTCTAATAATACAGGCCCTGGACATGTACCAGACGTACCGTTCATACTTCTCCTTCCAGGACTCCTCCAAGTTCTTAAGCCTCACCTGATCAAACTCAATTTCCCATTGCAGAACATTTATCTCCTGTATGAAAAGACACAATAAAGACTCAATAATAAAATGCTGTACATAAATATTGTCTCATGCTCCGATATTTCACACCGCATCGTACACAGACGTATTGTTTACCTTCTCTATTCATTAACCAGAGATCCATGTGTGAACCTGTCACACTGGCAAATAATGTACTGCTAAAGGACCGGCTATGTTACTTGTACCTTGATCTGCAGTGTGGCTGAGCTGTGACTAATAACAGTAATCCAGGAAAGTCAGGACCAGCGATTGTGATCCCTCTCTGCCCACAATACGCAATCAATCCCAATCTAATCTCCAGAACCTCCTACAATGGGGTTTTTAGACAAACAACTTGACCCAGCCCCATAAGTAAATAATGGGCTGCCAAAGAGTAATAAAAGCAGAATACAGTATATGTGTAACTAAAACAACAAGCCGTAGTCTAGTGCTATGGGAAGTACATTTATTAAAAACTAGATCTGAGCTTTGGGGGGAAATATAAACTGGATAGCCACTTTATTTGAGACACCTGCTCTTTCACACTTGGAGCTTTCCTGTACTAAACGAATACATATGACCCCTTGGTGCAGTATTAAAGGGGTATTCTCATAACACACATTGATGGGATAGGAGTATGATATGCCACCAATGTATAATAAATGTGGGTCCCATCTATGGAACCCACTTTACTGAAATCAATAGGGGCTCCAAGTACGATCCCTTTAAAGGGAGTGTGTCATCAACAAATGACTTGTTTAATTTACATTTTTATGTTAAACACATTTTTTAGGAATTTTTGGTTATGTTTTTTTTTTTTTTTCCATATCACTTTCAGTATTTCTTTAATAATTCTTAAGTCCTGCAGTTTTCACTTTGGCCACTGAGCCTAATAAACGTCTGACACTTCCTGTTCTGTAGAGGAAGATTTTCAGTGTCTGCTCATTATCAGTAAAAGCAGGGTCAAACTGAAAGGAGACACCATTTTGTACAGATAACACAGAATCCACCAGTCAAAAGAGGAGATGTCACAGCTCCCCCTCTCCCCTCCCTTCCCTTCACAGTGAAAACTCTCCCATACAAGTCTATGGGACAGAATCTGTCTTAAAGGGAATGTGTCATCAAAAATTAATTATTGTTTAACTCACGTTTTTATGTCAAACACATTTTTTAAGAATTTTTGGTTATATTTCTTTTTAATTTTTCATATCACTTTCAATATTTTTTAATAATGCTTAAGTCCTGCAGTTTTACCTTTTGACACGAAGCCTTGTTTGCACAGCTTTAACAGCAGTCAGAGAGATACTTTACAGCAGCTTCATACACATAGGAGTCTTAATACTGTTTCTGTCCCATAGACTTCAATAGGACAGTTTTCTAGTCATGCTGTGTGACCTAGGAAGAATTCACTGTGCAGGGAGGGGAGAGGGTGAGCTGTGACATCTCCTCTTGTGACTGGTGGATCCTGTGTTATCTATTCACACTGGTGTCTCCTTTCAGTTTGACCCTGCTTGTGTTAATAATGAACACACTGCTGAAAATCTTTATCTATAGGGCAGGAAGTGTCAGACTGTTATTAGGCTTAGTGGCCAAAGTGAAAACTGCAGGACTTAAGAATTATTACAAAATATTTAAAGTGATATGGAAAATTAAAAATAAATATAACCAAAAATTCTTTAAAAATGTGTTTAACATAAAAATGTGAGTTAAACAATAAGTCATTTTTGATGACACATTCCCTTTAAGAATCCTATGTGCATGAAGCTGCTGTAAGGTATCTCTCTGGCTGCTGTTAAAGCAGTGCAAGCAAGAATGTCTTCCCCACAATCATATATAGACAGCCGAATTGAGAAATCTACAATCAGGAAATAAAAACGACTGTGAGGAAAAGCATATGGATCAGGGGCTTGATTTAAAAAAAAGTAAAAAAAAAAATTGGCGACAGATTCCCTTTAAATCAAGTAAGTTGTTGCTCAGTTTTACTAGGAATCCACATTAGAATGGGAAAATAGATTGATTTGAGTAACTTTGAATGAGGCATGGCCAATAGAGCTAGAATTTCCAAAACCGCCAACTTGGTAAGGTTTTCTTGGGCAACAGTTTCAAGAGTACCGGGTGATTCAAAAAGGATGGCGCAAACATATAGGCCATCAGTGGTATATAGATATGAATGGAAAAAAAGTGGGTTTTAGACCTAAACAGGTTCATACATGCGGCCCTTAGTGTTTTTTATGTTAATAAATATGTGTTATGTGCACTCCGTTATGAATACTGAAGCTATAATTTTACACCACCTTTTTCGAACCAACCTCTATACACCAAAAAACGGTGTGATTGAGGAAAAACAACCAGCTGAGGGAATCCTATGGAATAATTATCTAGAAAAATAAGTCAGAGCTGGATTTCTAGACTTGTCTTTTCCTAGCACAGATGGGTTACAGCAACAGATGAGCAGTTAAAGTGCCATTGCTGTTTAAAGGAAAAAGAAAGTTAAGACTTCAGTGGCAAAAGAGCACAAAAATTGGATCACTGAGAAGGGAATAAACATTGCCTGGTCAGAGAAATCCAGATGTCAGTTGCACCATATGTACATTCCTCTCTCTAAATTCCCTTCTGATAGTACAGCAGTGAGAGGATTGCTTGACTGTCTTCTTTCAGCCTGGCTATGGTCTGAGAAGTATAAGTATTATCAGCAACACCTGATCAGTGGGAAGAAACACCCTCCCCTACGCAGAAAAAGATTACCTGTCATGTGTTGCTGGTGATTGATTGACTGATGATCTAGTCTAATCTTATCTATTCCTGACTGGAGAAATCATTATGTCATTAACTACTGTTTGTAATGTGACTTTATACAGATAAGCAGATGGAGTAAAGTGAAATGAGTCTGCCCTGTCATCCAGAAGTTTAATTTCACAGCTAAAGACAGACAATATTTTATATGTAATTTTTGAATTGCACAGGAGTGCCAAAATAAATAAAAAATATTGTCAAATATTCAAAAAAAAAATCCCCTCAAAGGAGGGGAGGGTGAGGGAAGGTAGAGGTGGGATGGGGAAAAAGGAGCAGGTATCTGACAGAAGAAGGCTATGTTTGCTGCCAGGGCGGGGGGTGTGGGTAAACTGAAGCCCGCCGTAAGAGAGTGCAGCAGGGGAAGTTGTGTCAGAAGGTGTCAGCCAGGTTTCTGTTAGACCAAGGAAGGATAGGTTGCGTGAGATGAAAAGGTCGTGGGAAGCTTGTTGCACACAATAGCGACCAATACAAACATATAAAGATTGGAGTGTCTTGAGGTGGCAGTTTAGAAACAGACCTTTGTTAATTTTGTGAAGGGGAAAACAAAAAAATCTAAATGTCCACCACTGGAAAAAAAAATATTGCAGGGAGTGCACGGTGTATATTGTGGGACTGACCTTTTCCAGGACTCTCCGGTGATGATCTGCTTTCTGAAGCATAACTTTAGTGTGACTTGTGGCCTTCTCAAACACAGCCTAAGAAAAGATAACGAAACAGATCCATGCATCACAAATCCTATAATGATTTACCATCCAAGCTAATCATAGATTCTGATTGGTATTTCTCAGCTATGTCTTAATAAAGTTGCTTCTATTCTCAACCGCTGATTACCATATCCGTGACCAGCTGTTTTTCCCTGTGGTGATGATCGATGCAGAAATAATGGAAAATTACAAAAGGGCATGTTTATAAAAAAAAGGGAAAAAAAGGCAATCATGTAATACATGTCTCCCAGAGAAAGATACTCTTCCAGCAGCTCTCCATTTTGGCTAATAGAAAGGGTCTAGAGTGGAGGACAACCCTCTCTAATCTTCATATACCCTTATCGGGTATAAACATGGTTCGTTCAGTTAGAACAGGGGTTCCCGGTAGGGGATGACAGGTGACGAAGGTAAATCTGGGTTGACTGAGCTAGGGGAGAGAGGTTACAGGGGAGGAATTACTGGACTGTAGAGGCGATCTTATCCGTGATGTAGAGTGAAGGGTTTAACAGTAAAATTCTTGGCATCAGAAATTTCCAGTTCCGGTGTTGAGGGGGGCGGGGAGGTGGGGTGGGACTTTAAGGAGATTGTTTAAGATAGGCTAGGCTGTTTTCTTTCTTATTTCCCATATTCTTTTTAACGGAGAAGTGTATATATCTACTAAGCATGTGATTTTGACATTTTGAAGTGTTATTTGATTTATGCAATATGACTGTTTTGTAAGTGTTGACATTTTCTCTCCAATAAAAATCATTGTTAAAAAAAAAAAAAAAAAAAAAGAACAGGGGTTCCCAAACTCCAGTCCTCACGCCCCACCAACAGGTCATGTTTTCAAGATCTCCCACAGAATGCACTGACAATAATTAAGTCACCTGTGCAGCATAAATAAATCACCTGTGCAATGCTAAGGAAAGCCAGAAAACATGACCTGTTGGTGGGGCGTGAGGACTGGAGTTTGGGAACCCCTGAGTTAGAACAACAATTTTAAATGCAGCCACCTAAAAGGTCATAGTGTTATATCTATCCCCATACACAGAGTCCCTCGACACGCTAACTTGTAGTGTGATAGAACTAGTTTTCCTTGAATAGCCGTTCGCGTCAAGAGACGTTCGTCTTAAATTTTAACAATATTCAGCCTTGGGACATCCTAAACTGGAATCCAATTAAAACCCATGGGGAACGTTCTACAGGTGTTTCAGGTCTTTAGAACGCACCTCCAGCAGCCAAATGCCTCTACATAGGAACACTACCAAAAATGTGTGGAATATTTTGGCAGCAATTGGGCAACCCTAGGGTTAGGGTTGGTTCAACCCTAAACCAAACTGTAGCCCTAACCCTGGGGTTCCCTAGATGATCACCAGGGTAACAGCTGGAGTTAAGGTGAATTTTTTGCTGATTTTCTCCAGGATTTCACTGTAGTGAACCTAAATAAAACCAGTGAAAATTGGGTCGAATCAGCTCTATAACCTACCATGCTTTGTAATAACTTCAGTGCTTCATCCTTGCCACCAAGTTGTCTTTGGGAAGCTTCAAGCTCCACTTTAAGAATTTCCACTTCCTGAAATCATAGTAGTTTTAACTTTCATTAATTAAGTTTCAAAAAAATAACATTAAATCAGCGATATATGATACAGGAAGGATAAAATATATTAACCTAAAGTAGCCTGACATTTCTACACTGTCTATTGTCTACTTCGGAGTCATGTTGGCAGGGTGTGCTCATCCTCTCACTGCTATGTGTGTGCAGGAAAGTGACAACTGCTCCTGTCTGTTTTAGTACATACTTATGTTCCTAGTAACAGTTCTGGAGCATCTTCTCTTATATCTTGGTGTTGTGCTCTGCATCCAATGTTATTTCTTTAAGAAACGCATTACAGAATCAGTCAGCTGGGTGTTACCATTCCAGGTTTTCAGAGTGATTGTCAGCACTGATTGTCAGACTGTGCAGGGACACTGCCCCAATTGGTAACACCCAGCTGACAGATTGGTAGTGAATTTCTAGGAGGAATAACAGGGGAACAGTACAACACCAACATATATAAGAGAAGATGCTCCAGAATTGGCATTTCACAGGGAACTCAGATATTTACTAAAAAGACGTCAGGAGATGTCACAGGTTCTATTTAAGAGACTCACATCAAGGTTCTCAAAGGAATAAAAAGAGAAACAGACTTCCAGTCCACATACAGTGCTGTAAAATTTGGGAAGTCTCAATGCCCATCATGTGGTGTAGCCAAAGAAGAGGAACCAAACGGAAGAGGAGAATATTGTGGATGTAGAATTAACCTCTAAGTCATAGGCAACCGGAATATCATACAAAGGACTAGGTTTCACTCCCTCCACTGATTTCAGAGTATTCATACAGGTTCTTCCTATCAATCATGGTTTACGTAGGATCTGTTCACATAGATACTATCTTCCCTTCCATCCAGTTTCTTCTCTTCTCTTTTGCCTCCTTATTCATCTGTCATAAGTTCAGTGAAACTTCCTGGTTGTGGCAGTGTCAATAGTTCTCCTGCAGCTATTTCCTACAAGTCCCAGAATCCCTTTCAATGTAAAATTAACCTATAAGTCATAGGCAACAGGCATATCATACAAAGGACTAGGTTTCACTCCCTCCACTGATTTCAGAGTATTCATACAGGTTCTTCCTATCAATCATGGTTTACTTAGGATCTGTTCAGATAGATATTATCTTCCCTTCCTTCCAGATTAAAATTTTTATGACAGCCAAAATAGTGTAGCCTGCAGCACTATTCTTGCTGTCAAAGCCTCCAGCTTTCATTCTTCCATAGTATTCCATGTGCGGATCCACGTCCAAAACGACATACAAATATTTTGGATGTGGATCCGCATCCAAAATCCCAAAGAGATGAATGGGACTCATTTTCTGGTAAATCCTCTGGGGGGCGGGGAAACCACCTCAAATCCACATGAATTACTTATCTGACGCAGTTTTCAATAGTAGAATCTGACGGGTAAATTTTATTCCACCTGAAGACGTACCCTTTAAAGGAGTGTTTTCAGGATTCTCTTTGCTTTTTACTTACGAATTCTGCTCCCAATCCTATAAATCTGTATATCACAGAGCTCAGCTTTCCACCCTCTAATATCCTGCTGTCATATAGGGCAGCGTACACTTTTGACTAAAAGCAAAGTTAACAAAAGTCTAGCATGCAAGCAGCTAGCATATCAAGACCACTTTGTTCTAAATTCACCATGCCATGCATAATAATAATTTTAGGCTGGATTTCCACTTTAAGGCTATGTCTACGCGGCACTGTTATTTGGTTGGATTTTATGCGGATTCAGTATTTAGAATCCGCATAAAATCCCAATGTAATCCATCCCCATAGACCGCAATTGCAAATCCGAGCTGTAGTCTATACAGCTCAGACTTTGAGGTCGGATTTCAAATCTGAAATCCAATCAAAAAACTTAGAACATGTTCTATAATCTGCCAAAAAACGGCGGATTATAGTACTTTTCAATGTGGGCTGGCCAAAAACTGACCGCAAAATCTGCACAAAAAACGCGCTTAAAAAACTAAAAAACGATTGTAAAATACTGGTATGATTCTAAAGTAGAATCCGACAGTATTTTATTTCTGGCATGTATACGAAGCCTAAGGCTATGTTCAAACGGCTTAAACTCGGACGTATCTCGGCCCGTATTGCGCTAAATACGGGGCAAGATACGTCCCAGTCATTACGGTAATCCACCGTTTTCGTAGAGAACTATGGATCACGTCTCCTCTCCCTGCTCGCACAATACATCGAGCGGGGAGAGAAGTGACATGTCAATTATTCACGGCGTATACACGCCATGAATACTGAATGTCTATGCACACGGTGTAATTGCGGGCGAAATACGTCCCGCAGTTATTGCTGTGTCGACATAGCCGAAGGGCATGTCCCCACAGCATGGTTTTTCAGCTGGTTCTCGGTCTTGAAAATGGTTCTCGGTCTTGAAAATCGGCTGAAAAACTTTTATACGGACCCTAATGGAAAATCTGTGCAGCGGTCCCCACTGCATGGATTCTCCGCCCGGACTGGTTTTCAGACCACCTGCGGTCCGAAAAACATAGAACATGTTCATTCTTCCGTCCGGTTTTCGGACGGAAGATGAATATGTCTATGTGAAGGGCCGCCGTCCCCCGGCGGCGGTGTGCATGGCACGAAAACTGTGCAAATACCGGTCGGATAAACTGACCGGTATTTGTCCTGTGCCGTGTAAATGCCCCTAACAGACTCTAAAAAATTCTGTGGGAAAGTCTATATTATAAAAACGAAGACAGGACAGTGAGAAACGCTGTCATATAGCAATTATGTTGCGAAACTTGTCAAACTGGTTAAGAACAGCCTAAGGCTATGTTCACACGGATTAAAATGGACCGTATTTCGGTCCGTAATTACGCGCTGGAGTGCGCCAATTACGGGCCGAAAACGGCCCATTCATTACGGTAATTCACAGTTCTCATAGAGAACTATGGATTACGTCTCCTCTCCCCGCCCGGCGATAATTGACATGTCACTTTCTAGCGGCATATACGCGCCGCTAGCATTGATTGTCTATGGGCCGGCGAAGTGCCGGCCCCCCGCTCCCGCCCCGCCCCCGGCCACACGGCGTAATTGCGGGGCGAAATTACGCCCCGCAGTTAAGCCGTGTGAACATAGCCTAACAGTGGCAGTAAATTAAAACTAGTTATTATTATTATCCAAAGCGTGAAAAAAAGAAGAAACAAAGCAGTAAATGTGGAATCAGGAAATGCAGAGATATTGTTCACAACACCATTGTTATACTATAGAATATATATAATATATAAACCTACATCTGTTAAGTCTTGGAGACGTTGCCTCAAATCTTCATTAGAAATTTCAGAGCTTGCATCTGCAAAGGACAGAAAAACAGCAACAGGTCATTTCATGAAATGGTCTTCAGAATAAGGGGACAGTGAAAACAACTTTGCAATTAGATGTCATTAGCAAAGCTGTCTTGTTTTCACTGTCTCCCTTATCTTTGTTTTGTGTAAACACTGTTCCCCAGTGCCTGTTCCTCCTCCTTTCATTTCATTGGCTGATGGCTCTACTAATTGACATTCTGTCTGGCCCCCGGTCGTATTCACGGGAGCGTGCATTCTTGCCTCTCTCACTCAAAATAAGGGGCCGGCAGCATTTCACTTTGCACAGTTAGCAGTTCCACAGTAACACTGCAGCTGCTTTTACAATCAGAAAACGGCAGAATTGTGCCTCGGTGCCTAATGCTGCTGCGTGTAAACATAGAAAGGAGACAGATCTGTGCTGCTCTGCATGAGTTCATAGAAGACTGGATTCAACTGTAACAAACCTCCAGCTGTGAGAGGAGAAGAGATCAGTGCTTTGAGTTCATAGAAGTCTGTCTAGAATGAATGCAGGCCTGTGGTATGTAAGAAAACAACTCTTACAAAATAAGACTACATAGGGAGAGGAACGACACAGTGACATGTGGACAGTGACGGGGGGGGGGATGATGTCACCCCCCTTTAGTTAAGAAACACCAAGCTGGGAGGGGAAGAAACGCCCCTGGATTTGAAGTGCTGAGAAGCTGACATTACATTGAAACACACGAACTGATGAAGCGATACATCCCCTTTAACCACTGGACTGGGGTAGAGCATGGCAATCAATGTAAAGACTCAGAATATTAATAAAACACATGGATACACCTAATGTCCCACTGCAGCAGCCAGAGATGGAGAATTATTTTTAACTGTTAACGTCTGAAAAATGTTTGATTTTTAATTTTTTCTTCTTTCTAGCTACCTTCTAAAAGCCATAACAGTTTTATTTTTTCAATCATGTTTTTATTGGAAATTATTTTCCATTATGCAAACAGAAAACTAGTTAAAACCAATGTATTAAACAATAATAATCTCCAGACTCTGTGAGGTGACACTTTTACAATAATACTACTTGTTCCTTAAAAAAATGAACAATGTTCTTGTACCTGAGTGGTTCCCCTCAACCTAAGGGCTCTATAGCAGCTATGGCTATAGTTACACCCATGGTGAATGCCATGAAAAATGCCCAGCTCTTATTTGCCTAGGACATCAAAATACTGTATCTTGTCGCAGCCCTGTGAATATGCCTGCCTATGTGTTGTGAGCATCTGTCAAACCACACATCCAAACCCTCAGCTCTGCCTGCCGCCTCCACCTGAAAAACATCTCTCGCATCCGCTCATTCCTCGGCTATGACACTACAAAAATGCTGGTCCATGCCCTTGTCATCTCCCGCCTAGACTACTGCAACATCCTTCTAAGTGGCCTCCCAGCTAGCACCCTCGCTCCCCTCCAATCCATCCTTAACTCTGCTGCCCGTCTTATCCACCTCTCTCCTCGCTACTCCTCTGCCTCTCCCCTCTGCCAATCCCTTCACTGGCTTCCCATTGCCCAGCAAATTCATTTCAAGCTACTAACCATGACCTACAAGGCTCTCCATGACCTCTCCCCTCCATACATCTCTGCCCTAATTTCCAAATATCTCCCCCCACGCACTCTCCGCTCCTCACAGGACCTTCTCCTCTGCTCTCCCCTTATCAGCTCCTCACACAACCGTCTCCAAGATTTCCCCCGTGCTTCACCCACACTCTGGAACTCACTGCCCCAACACATCAGACTCTCCTCCACTTTCACCAGCTTCAAAAGCAACCTGAAAACCCATTTCTTCAGGCTTGCCTATAACCTTCACTAAACTTGTCACTACTTCCTCCACAGACATGTCTGCCCCTCACCTCCTGTCTCTTTCCCCCTCCTTGTAGATTGTAAGCCCTCGCGGGTAGGGTCCTCTCTCCCTCTGTCATGCCAATTGTCATTATCCCTTATCACTGTACTCGTTTGACTTATGTAATGTATGTAACCCCCTCAAATGTACAGCGCCCTGGAATCAATGGCGCTTTAAAATAAATAATAATAATAATAATAATAATAATAATAATAATCTGTGCATTTGTATACATACTATGGATGTAGTGGGTGTACAGTTATAGATGTGTTTGTGCCTTTAATCACATATGCCATCTTTACTTAGGAACTAGTGGTATTATTTGGGCTCTTTGTACAGGTATGTTTTGAGCACTGTATGGTGGTATTATTTTAGCACTGCTGAGCTCTGCTTTTTTGATGCTTTTCAGCAGAATCAAGTGGATTCTACATTGGAAATGTTAGTCTGGGACTGTATATTGCCAAGGCAAACAGCTCCAGAAGATGATGTCAGGTCTGGCAACCTATTTATAAGAACCTTACTTTACAGGCATTGCTCTGTGTAACAGGATACAGCTCAGTCCATGCCACCGGTCCGCGGTTGTGCCTGTGCTCCCGCCTGGCAGAACCATGTAATGGGACGCGCTACGGTCTATGTGCTGGTCCATGATCACACCCGTCTCTCTTTGCCCCGCTTTGCCTACTTTGTTACTCCTCTCTCCCTCGCTTCCTGCCAGCATTCAGGCTCCTTGCCTGCTCTCCTGTTTCCTGCATGGCCACCTGTAGCCAGCTCACGCCAAGGTGGCAGATGCGCCGGCTCTTGATGATTTCAAGAGCCAGCGCACGCCGCTCACTCAGTACATGGCCAACCACATTTGGCCACTTCCTACTTAAAGGGGTTTTGCCACGATGTAATGTTGACGTGGGATCCTCCAAAATGGGTATTTAATCACTTTTCTAAATATATGTGATTAAAAAAAATTGCAGCCTGAGAGAGCTACAGGCTGCCTTACCTGCCCTTAGTTACTTAAAAGCTTCTGGCCGGGCTTGCACAGAGAACACTTCTTATCTGATGAGAGGGAGCTGAAGAAGTTTTCAAACACCGGGTAGAAATATGTTGTCTTTTGTATACAGAATAAACTAGTTGTAATGTGATTATCTGAGTAGATCCCTGCTTTATCTGATGACCGGGAACATGAAGAAGCTTTCAAGCTGCTGTGGAGAACGCTGTTGTCTTTTGTATACAGAATGCACGAGTTGTAGTTGGATTATTTGAGTGAACATTTCACACGATCCCTTATGCATCTCTGTGCTCTGGCTGTGTCTCTAGCTCTCTCAGCTCAGCATGGCTTTGTTTACATTTGCTTCTTAGCAGATAAGGCACGTCCTGGCAAAACCCCTTTAAAGGGGATTTCTCGCTACAAGGATTGCTTTTTTATGTTAAAGATCTTGCAAAAATAAGTCACTTTGCAATATATGTCCATTAACCGTGTCCTACCTATTCCTAGATATCCCCTCTTGTATGGGCTACATCAGCTCCTCAGGTCACTATAGCTACAGACCTGTTCGATATTTCCTGATTGGCTGCGAGTGCTGGTTGCTATAGCTACAGACCTGGTGTCCTAAGCAGCTCCTCGCCGCCGGACAGTAGTAGCCAGTAAATTCAAAAATGAAACTGAGAAAACAGGACTGAGGTATGATGAATCGATGTAGTGAGACAACCCCTTTAAGAACACCACCCTCACTATCGTTTGCAAAGTTGTTGGTGTCCGCTACCTGCATTACCGGTCTTCTGAGTGGTTGTTCCATTGCCTTCCTGTTGCCGAATCCTTACTCTTTTCTTGACCAATATGTGTCCAGCCTTCCCTGAACTCACGACTGACCTCACTAGAACACTGCATGCCCTGATAGTTTTCCTTTTCCTGACTACACCTCTATTCTTAGGTCCTTGAGGTGACAGACATGTATTTGAGGGGCAGTGACCTGGGACTTCGTGGTGAAAGCTGTGGCTCCATAGACTCCACTCCCTGGGGTAGGTTAGGTTAGGTAGGTTAGGTTAACTGTCTATGGGTGTCTCATGCCTCTCTGGTACAGAGTGTTGCTGTTTGATCCCCACAGATCAGTATTGTGACAAATTGGTTATAACCCTATGTAACATTTATTTAAAGGGGTTTTCTCATTACTGGCTTTTGCAGACGAGCTGTTTATGTCTCTTACAGCTTCAAATTCAGAGGTGTGTCTCTCTTCCCAGTAGGGGTGTCTTCCCTCACTGAAGAGTAGTGATATCATCATTCGGTGTGAGCAGTGGAAGGGAGAGGAATGTCACAGCTCTGCAGACCTCCTGCAGTGGTCAGTTCTCATGCTGCCACCTCCCTCCACAAGCTCCTTGTAACCAGAACACCTGTATTGGTGTAAGCAGTTATACATAGAGCCTGAACTGATGAAACAAATGTGAGGAATACACTCTGCTCCCCCCTCTGTTATCAGGCAGGAGGTAGAGGGGGAGTAGACTGTATAAGGCTGTGTTATATGAGGGGAGAGTGAATCTAGCAGCTACAGACTAAGTAATTGCCCAGATCCTTCACAAAGAGCCATCACTGGGAGATAAGCATAGAGAAGCTCAGAAGGCCTTTACTATACAGACACAGTTAGCATAAAAAGCTGAGACACCTAGTTTCACTTTCATTTTACAATGCTCAGAGGGGAGTAAGCACAGAGTGCACGCAACCAATCACAGCACAGGGGTGTGTCCTATCCAGGGGGGGGAGGTGTCCCAACAGGCTGAATTAAATATCAGGCAGCCAATCACAGAAAAGGGGACGTGGCCCGACACCAGACTGCAGTTTTAGGTGAACACCCCGATTAGCTCATCCCAACTGAAAATTTTTAAAATTATTTAGGTAATCCCAAACCCCTTTTGCAAAAGTGCTTATTTTTACTGTCCCCATCATTACAGATATAAACTTTGAAACAAAAAAAACCCCCCTTTAAAAAAACAGGGGGACAGGCCACTGTTTTAAATTAAATTTTAATTTTTTGGGTTTCCTAAAATTTAAAAAGGTTTAAAAAGTCCCCCATGTGAAGGGTTAAACATGGGTTAAAGGGGAAGCACTTGGCTTTCCAGCAGTCAGCTTACAGAGCCTAAGGGGTTTTAAATTTTTGTCATTTAAAAAAACATAAATAACTCCGGGTTTTTGCTGATAAACACAGCAGAGTGTGATGTCTTCATCACAGGGCTGCTCAGCAGAAAGAGGGGGTTTGGGGTGACCTGGGGAAGCATGTTAAATAAGCACCCAAAATAAAAAACTATTTCTGAAGAAAAGGAATATCAGCCCACAATGTATTTGGTTTTTAGTCTTTTTTTTGCCTTTGACTACTTTTTTTATAGCTAATCAAAATTGTGAGGAGAACCCCCTTAAATTTATTTTTGAAACAATTTCATTTGGCAGATATTTTTTTTTACTGAATTGCTTTTTTAACCCCTTAAGCAAAAGAGCCATTTTTTTCCCTTTCCCCTACCAGAGCCCCTTTTTTAAAAATCTGACATGACTTTTTATTAAAAGGGTTTTTTTGGGATACTTTTGCCTATGCAGTGTTTTCAGAGACATGACACATTGTCAAAAATTTAATTAAAAATTTTTTGGCCCAAAAAAAAACCTTTTTACTTGTGAAAATATAAAAATTTTTAAAAATGTGAAAAATTTTAAAACTTTTCAAAAATTATAGTTTTTCTCCCAAAAATATTTTATAAAAAGCATCTACTGTGGGTTGGCATCTTTTTTGAAAATTGTTTTTTTTTTTAAAATTTTTAAGGGGTTTTTAAAAAAATTAGTATAGTTTTTCACTTTTTCAAGAAATATTAGGAAGAACGGGTTTCGTGCTGGTTTTAAAGGCAACTGTCACTCCCCAAACCCCCGAAATTTCCCCACACTGCCCAAAAGCTCGCTCCTCCTGCATCTAACTTAGCTGTTGCGATCGCTAGATCGCAGCAGCTAAGTGGTTAACCCCCCTCCCCTCCGTGAGTAATCTCCGGTCGAAGCCGATGCTGTGGGATGTCAGCTGACATACCACAGCGATCGTGCAAACTCTTTTTTGGGAGTTTGCCACGATCTTCAGATTTTAAAGCTTAGATCGGTGTGTTAACCCCTTTAAACGACTTGAATTTAATTTAAACGTCCAGGGTTAAAAAGGGGTTTAAAAAGGGTTTTTAATCACAAAGGCTTTTCATGCCTGGGCCTCCTGCTTCGCTTTCATGTTTCCTAAAAAAGGGCAAAATTTAAGCTTGGGTTTAAACCCTGCACCCCCTGTGCCCCAAAACTGCCCCACATGTGCCACTCTAGTCAAACAAAGGCCCTGTGTCACGGGGGGCCCCGACCCCCGCCCCCGGGTTTCATGGCACCCCCTGTCCCCGCACAAGCGCCCCGCCGCCCCTGGGGGGCGGTGGGCACCTCCCCTCCCCCCCCCGGCCCCCGGGGCCCCCTTTTCTTTCTTACCCGGCCGCGCTCCCTGCTCTGCTCCAGCCTCCCGGCACGCCGTTCCCACATCTAAGGCGCGCCGGCGCCGGCCTGTCAATTTTAAAAGGGGCCCAAAGGGCCCCGGGTTTTTGGAAATTCCGTCACTGCCCTTTTTTAACCGGGCCCCTCCTGGGGGTTTTGGCCGGATCTTTAGTCCCTTTTAAACCTACTGAGAAAGCGTTCCAAACCTTTTTTCTGACTTCCCCCGTGTCCCGGGGCCATTAGTTTCCTTTCCTCGACCACTCTTTCTTGCCGCCTGTCCGGACTTACGGGCCCCTGCCCACGACCACAAACCATTCCCGGGCCGGGGCCCTAAATTTTCTGCCTGCCCCCCAGACAAACGACCCGGCCTGAAAATTTCTGCACCAGGGCAAATACTTTGGCTCCACCCCCAGCCGCAAAGGGGCCCAACCCCTTTATGCCAAAAACTTGAAAAATTCCTGTTTCATCAGCAAGCCCTACTCTAAGACGTCTAAGGGCCAACCCTTTAGGGCCAAACTTGAAAAATGCCTTTTTTAAAACCGCGAGTCTACCATTCCCCCCGGCTAAAATCATTTCCGACAAGGGCCGAAAGAGGGCCCCCCACAATTTTTGCCCAAACCGCCTTCAGTGGCCGCCCCCCCGGGGGTCCCTTTCCAAACAAAGATTCCTTGGTTGGGCCAAACCCACAAAAGGGCCCAATTTTTAAAAACCCATTTCCCCCTCCGGGCATCCTCCCCCAAGGGGGCTTTGCCCAAGAAAAACCGCCAATCCAAACTCTGGCCCCCCAGGGGAAGAGGAAGCCCTTCTCTAAGTTAAAGTCTGCCTTCGCCTCTGCCCCCCGTAAATCCCCGCCAGATACAGAACAACCATTTTTTTCCCCAAAGTCACGCCTCCCCCCGGGGGGCCGGGCCGGGACTCTCCCAGAAAGGACCCAAAGGCAAGACCCCACTTTCGGGTTTTTTTTTTAAAAAATTTTTTCCCCGCTGAAAGGAATTTCCCCTAACGGGGACCCGGGGAATTACTGGCCCCCTCAAGCTGGCACTGGGAAAAATGGCGGGGATCTTTTTGGAGGGGGCCGTCACCCAGTCAGCATTTATAAACCCACCATAAAAAAACCCGCTATATCTTCAGACGGCCCCAACGCTTAAATCCAAAGCCAGCTTGTTGGTTTTCTCTTCTTTTCCCGGGTTTTAAAATTTTTTCATTAATTTTTGCCCTTTCAACGAAATGTCAAGGCCGACCCCCCCTCCCCGTCTTTTGGATGTGACTGGGATATTTTCCCCCCCACGGCACAAATCTTTTCCCGAAAGGCTCTTTTCGCCCCAAAACCCTTTTGAACCCCAAAAAAACGCATTTTTCCCCCGGGAAGACATAATTCGTCCCCCTTTTCCGGGAAAAAGATTAAATTTTCTGGGGGCATTTTCCCCCCCGTATGGCCCGGGGCACCCCGGGGTGCGGGTCCCCGTTCCCTTTATCTCCGGGTTTTACTGGGGGCCGGGGCCAACCCAGGATTTTCGTGAGTTTTGTGGGTCCTGCCTTCCTGGGGCCAGGAACAAGGGCTCCTCCCTCTCAAAAACCGGGAAAGGGCTGCTCCTTCCTCTAAAAAATAACCCAGCTTCCTTGGGCCCCCTTGGGCCCTGGATTTTAAACACGGAACCCCTCCCCTTTCCCCTGGCAACACCGTGTTTTTGGGGGGGTGACAGGGCCGGGTTTTTTAAAAATGTCCCCCCTTTACTCCCCCTGCCGGGCCTGCCCTCACCCCGCGCCTTGCCCTTTATTTTTTCTACAAATTTTTTTCCGGCCCGCAAGGGCTTCCTCGCCCCATAGTGGGCGGCCGGGGGGGTTTAAAATTTTTTCCAGATTTTGGCGCTCCCCCCTGCAACCCAAAAGCAAAAAGAAATTGGGCTTTTCCTTTACCTACCAAACCCCCCAAATCCCCCAAAAGGGCAGGTAGAGAGAGTAAACCAACCCCCAGGTTGCTACCTGCGCCACTTTTTCTCCGCGGCCAGGATGATTTGGGCCAGCCTTTTCCCTGGGGCCCAGTTTTCCTATAACCCCATTGGACCGATTCTGCCAGCTGCCCTTTCTTCATTGGCCCAAAGGGCGACAAACCCCGCCCACCCATCCCCCCTTTTTTTGTCCCCCCGAAAGGGCCCCGCTTTTGCAGGGGCGGGCCAGGACCTTTACACTACTGGAAGCAGACACACCCAAACTCTACACCGCTTTCCCCCCCAAGGGCAAAAAGCCCACAAAAACGAAGAACCCCCGCCAACCTTCTCGCCAGGTGACAAAGGGGTGGTTGTCGGGTAAATATATACGTTTCAAGGGTTCCCCCTATAAACTGGTCCCCCCGGTTTCCGGGGCCCCTTTTGAGGCTTAGGGGCATTAACCATGGCATACAAGCTCCCCCCTTCCCCCACTAGGGGGGTCCCCAAAAATCCTTCCATGTCTCCCTGCTAAAAACCGGTCCCCCCCAAACCTTAAAAACGCTTCTCTCGGTACTTGGGTCCTCCACCCCCCCGAAGGGCCGGGTACCACCAAAGTCTTTACGGGAAAGGAGATTCTTGAAATTTAAGATGGCAGAGGGGGAACGGGTTTTCCCTCTCATTGCCGGAAGGGGTTCAGGGCCCCAAGAAGGTCCTGGGACCCCAAAAAAAAATTTCTTTGGGTCGTAACATCATTCGAGGGGCCCCCCAGGCCAGAAAGAGGGGGGGGCCAAAGGGGGGGGGGAGGGGGGGGGGGAACTGGGCACGGGTGGGGCCCCTGACCCCCCCTCCCGGTCCCCGGGTACAAACCCTTGGGGGCCCTGCAAAGAGCGGCCAAAACCCCCGCCCCCATGTCGGGCGGTGGGGACCCCAACCCCCCGGCCGGCCACCCTTTTTACTTCCCCCGCGCTCCTTCCTTTTGGGTCCAGGCCCCCCGGCCTTCAACCCCGACCCCAAAATCCTTTAAAGGGGCGCGTGCCCCTCTGGGCAAATTTTAAAAGGGGCCCGGCCCCCGGGAATTGGCTATTCCCGGTTTACCCGCCCTTATTTTTAAACCTGCCCCTTTCCGGGGGTGTTTCCGGGTCTTTTTAAATTTTTAAAAATTTTGCCTACCAGAAAGCGGGTTTCCCAAAACACCACATAAAAACCCACAGGGGAAAGCGGGGTGGGGCCAGCAATGGAAAATCCCTTTGGGTTTTTGGGCGCCATTTTTTTACTTACTGTGTAGGGCAAAACCTTAATCTCCGTTTTTTAAGGATTTTTAACCCACCCCTGTTTTTGTCTGCCCCGAGTGTAACACTCCTGGCAGGACTCCTCTCATCAGACGTGCTATGTTTTCCAGCATATGTCCTTTCATAACAATCATCTTTTCCCCTTTTTGAGAGGGTGGTTTGTGAAAAAGGGAAATTTGGGGCTTTTCCTATTTTGGGAAACTTTTGGGCACATTCTCGTCTAGACCCCCTTTCATCCCCCAGGCTTTCTTCCAAACCCTCCCCAAGTTTTCCTCCCGCCCCTAAAGGGCTTCTCCCCCCTCTGACAGGCAGTCAGCCTCACTCGCCAAGAAGTCGGTCATCGCCAGCGTGGACAGGAGCGGAGATCTAACACGCACAAGTGGCATCATACTGGGTTAGAACACTAGACATGTTAATATTCTACCTGATTCTATTACATAAAGTACTGCTACATGGACCCTTACGTTACATACACTTACCTCATCTGTCACAAAGGATTGGCTCTCATCTGATGGATCACTACACTGTACTGTATTTTTTTACTCCTGAAAAATCCTTGGATGTTCAGGAAGATCATTCAGTACAAAGGGGTTAAAGGGGTTGTCTCACTACACTGATTCATCTCACCTCAGTCCTGTTTTCTTAGTTTAATTTTGAATCCAGGGGCGTGTTTACTGGTTTCTACTAGGCTGCAGTAGAAGCCAGGTCTGTAGCTATAGCGATCTGAGGAGCTGATGCAGCCCATACATATCTAGGAATAGGTAGAACACTGTTAATGGACATATATTGCAAAGTGACTTGTTTTTTCAAGATCTTTAATTCCTTAATGACCGCCCACTGTCTTTTGACGTTGCTGCAGACATTGGCGTTTGCGGTGCCCCAGCAGCTCTAAGAACGGTGCCGTTCTACACAGCCTAATCCCAGTACAGCTCCTGCAAGCAACGGGGAGCGGGGGAAACCTCCACTCCCCGATGCTTTAACCCCTTGATTGCCACAGTTCGTCATTGCTGTGCAATCAAAGGGTTTCACTGCTCTGTTGGGTGAATGGAACGCCAGGTGACCCGACAGAGCCCGTCAGCCCTGGGGACCTAGAGTCTGTGTAACAAGCCAGTGCTCAGGGCAGACTGTGTGCTGTCCTGATCACTGCCTGTGTCAGAATGACACAGATTATAATGTATTAGCATATATGAATACGCTAATACATTACTAAGTATATTAAAAAAAAAAAGTAACAGTTCTACCTTAATGGGATTAAAAAAAAAAGTAAAAAAAATAAAAAGTGTAAAAAAAAAATAGAAAGAAAATAAAATAAAAATAAATATTTAATAAAAAAATATATTGTACATACATTACACACAAAAAAAACCCTACAAAAATTTTAGGTAACCACAACACTGAAAAACCTGAGAATTAATCAAACACGTTATTAATGTGAAATGTAATGGTGAAAAAAAAAAAAAATTTTGAAGGCAAAAACAAAAAAATTTAAAAAAAAAATAAAAAAAAAAAATTCTGAAAAAAATTTATAAGTGAACTTAAACATTTCCCCATAAAGAAAAAATTGTTTTTAAATTTAAAAAAGGGGCCTCATACAACTGCTCTTTGAAAAAATAAAAAAGTTACAACTTTTTGAAACGCAAGGAGGCAAAAACTAAAAGAAAGTGCGGGTAAATTAACTATTTTTTCCAAGGTGCCCGGGTTAAAGGGGTTGTCCCCAAACACTGTTTTAAATTTTAAACCTCAGTCCTGTTTTATTGGTTTCACTTTGAATTCAGGGGGCGTGTTTATTGGCTTCTACTGGGCCTGCAGTAGAACCATGTCTGTAGCTATAAAACCCAGTGCGACCCCCTATCATAAAGACATAAAACAGGTCTGTAGCAAATATACCTGAGGAATTTATCACCCCCAACAAAGGGGGTATCTCAGAACAGGTAGGACACTATTAAGGGACATAAAATTGAAAAAGTGACTTTTTTCAAAAGACCCTTTAAAAAAAAAGCAATCCTTGTATGAAAACAAACCTTTTAAATACTACTTTGAAGAAAGCCCCCTTTTTAAGAGTTTTTCCCTTCTTTTTTGAAAGGAGTGCGCGGAGGAAGATTGGGCAGTATACCTGTATGCTACAGATACAGATCAAAAACCCCACATTCTGGGGCCCTTTGGCTTTTCCAAAGACCTTGTAACTTAAAACCCGACAGTCATTGACTGTCTTTGTAGTGAAATATATACGTAATATTATATATGTAATATTAATAGAACCTGGGATGACCATTGTATTTTGAAACCACAACAAGTAATTGGTTACGAGGCCCCAAAATGTCGCTCAACATAATACAAAATGAAAACTGAAGAACATTTTGCAGATAATGAATACAGATAAAGCAAGTTCTCCCATATAACAATTAAAGAGAGCTGCTGGAAGCTGGAAATCACTATTTTGAATAAAGGCGCTCCTTGGGGCCATGTACTTTATACACAATGTACCAGATAAAGAGTAAATGGAGCAAAACTGTACACAATGTATCTGCTCAATGTACTTTATGACTTTCCCCAATAGGTTCCATAAACACTGTATAGCATTCATCATGGCCTCTGAACGTGGACGTCACCAAACCTGTGTTAATAAGGACCCACACTTTTGGGTTAACCTGGGGGAAAATATGCATTTTTCTTTTTTTTTTCATATTCAGAAAGACTTTATTGAAGAACATAATGAGTACAAACATAATCATGAAGGAAAACTGCATCCATAAATGATACAGAGCAATAAACTAAACGTGCGGGTTTCCGCACCAACATATCAAGTTTAACACATATTGATACCAAGACTGTGACTTAAAACTCAAAGAAGAACATAACAAAAAAAGGGCCACTCAATCACAGTGGGCCCCCAAAAATGGGATATAAAAACATTTTTTTTCAACCATAAATAACCCACATGGCAAACCCCTGTCCCAGACAGGGGCCCCCCTCCCCAACCCCAACCCCGTACCTGGCCCCCCCAACTCCGCACCCCTTTGGGCCCCAAGGGGGGGGGGGTCACAAAGGAAACCCGGCACCCAAATTCACACACTGGGGCACACTCACACAGTACCTGGGACCCCTGCCCAACTGGTCACACCCCCCCCAGTACCTGGCACCCTGTCCCCCACCCGGCCCCCCCCACACATTTCCGGCACCCCCTGCACAACTGGCCCCAATCACAAATACCTGGGACCACTGTCCCAGAAATGGTTTACACCCCACAGTACCTGGGAAAAACGTCCCAGACTGGCCCCCTCACACATAAACCCCGGCACCCCTGTCACAAATGGCCCACTCACACATAACCGGCAAACCACTGTCCCCAACTGGCCCCTCCCCACAGTAAAACCCGGGACCACTGGGCCCAACGGCCCCCCTCAAAAAAGAAACCTTGGGGACCACTGGCACAACCTGGCCCACCACAAGTACCTGGGACCATTCCCCACACTGGCCCCCCTCACCCCAAACCTGGCAACCCCCTGTCCCAAAAACGGCCCACTCCCCACAGTACCTGGCACCACTGTCAAAACTGGGCCCCCCTCACACAGTACCTTTTTAAACCCCTGTCACAACCTGGCCCCCCTCACACAGTACCTTTGGGAAAACCCCTGTCCCAAAAATGGCCCCCCTCACAAAGTAAACCCGGCAAACCCCTGTCCCAAAACTGGGCCCCACTCCCCACAGTACCTGGCACCCCCTGCAC
>JAODAL010019879.1:0-70874 GCA_025379985.1 Phyllomedusa bahiana | reverse complement strand
AAAAATTTTTTTTTATGACACATTCCCTTTAAGGTCTGGTATATGGCTGTGTCGGAGGTTTCGCTCAGATCCTCTGTTGCAGAGGAGAAACCAGACCTGTTTTACAATGCACACAACTGGCATCCGATGGACCCTATTAACTACAATAGGGTCCCTTGAGTTTCCATCATGGTGCCCACAGTTTAAGCAGAAAAAATATAATGTAGCATTCTGCTCTTTTTTTTGTCATTTTTGACTGAATCTGTAATGGAGGTTCTGATGTGAACTAAGCCTAATATCTTTACTAATGCCCTCCATAAAAATCAATGTAACCAATGGCATGATTGCTGGTACCTATTATGGAAATGACCATTAGGTGATTAAACATATGTATATTCTTTGGTGGTTTTGTGGTATGTAAAATGACTTTAATGGGATTAGATGTGGATGACTTGTTACAGACAGAAAACTTCAGCAGTTTATTATCCTACCTCTACAGTTAAAACCAGACACCTTAGGTTAGTATTACTGTAATGAGGCCTCTACCTAAAACATTGGGTAATTAAAAAAAAACTTTTTTTTCTTACCTTGCACTGATTTTAAATTATTCAGAGCTGCATTCTGCTACTAAATATCAATTCACTAAACCTTAAATCGACTGAGAAAGATCTGTGCCATGAGCACCACTGTTTAGAATGGCTGCGAGACATACATTTTAAAGTTAAGTTCATTGTAATTGAGGACTACAAAATTTCAGGGAGGTATTTAGATATAAATAAATGGGAATTACAAATCCCATAAAAATGCCATAGATAAAAATTATGTAGAGATCATTTCTTCATCATACTGTATTTTGAGTCTTTTTAAGTGGATTATTCATCCAAAGAATTTAAGGAGGAAGGCTTTGTTCTGAGTAATCATGTAATCAAATATGTGTCTATCTAATAAAATATTTCTACTTCCAAACATTAATTTATAGTTTATTGCTTAGGGCTGTCCATTGTAAGGGTAGCAGACAAGCCTACTGTGGTTAGAACATCCTGTAATTTGTGTCTGACGTGGCGAAGTAAATTGTTTTGCTCAATTTGACCCAAAAATATTGTTCAGCAATATCCCCCCTTTGGATACTTAGGGAAACATGTATGTTTTTTGGCGCCCAGAAGTCAATTTTATTGCGCACATTAGTAGCGTAGAATGCGCCTGACTCTATGAACCTGTTCTACTGCGAGTCATAGATTTAGCACTTTCTAGCTCCAAAACGTCAACATAGGCTCAGGTAAACCACTTTTAACTTGGTCTATCTGTTCCAGTAGTAATGGACCTAGTTTTGCTATTGTCCAGTCATAAATGTGTAGAATCATACAGTTGTGGTATGACATGCCCCCAGAACACCCCCACATCTTAGGCACCTTACAAAGTGCCGCAGGCGCTGCATAATGCACCTAATTTTGGAGTGCGCCTGCTCATATATCTAGAGAACAGGATTGCGCCAGTTTTTGCTCTGAAAGGACGCCAGACTACGGGCAAAGCCCCATACATACATGTCGCCCTTAATATATAGTAAGTTACTTGTATTTGCTGTCACCTTCTAATGCAGGGTTAAGTTATCATCTACAAGGTCCTATTTCTGTGCAAAAGGGAACCAACACAGAAGAATTAGATTTCAGAAAACTAGCATGCAGGAATTTTTGGGAAAATCATTTCTGCTACTTTGTAATATATGACAATTTTGAGGTTCTTAGTGTAAGCCCTGCAATATATGACCATTTTGAGGTTCTTAGTGTACACTTTTGATCAAAACTGTAAAAGCCCATCTGCCACAGCAAGGCGACCCCAATATAGATGGGAACCTACTCTATAATGTTACCTTTCTTGGTGTCTGTTCAAACCTCAACATCTCAGGTAGAGAAGGATCCAGCTATCACCTGCTGATTAAAAAGCCTGTACGGCCGAGCGGAATGCAAAAACCAAGATGGGGGCTATCCACTCCCCCATGCAAAACAATCAAAAAGTAGAATTTGGTCAGTATATCCATTTAGAAAATGAGTTTATAGGTGCACACTTGTGTGGCAGCAAAAATCAACGCAAACACAATATAATATCAGCAGCACTCTACAGGGTATGTAAAATTTACTTGTCCAATTCTGCTCTTGAAAAACGCGTCGGATGATGTGGTTTTCAACACGTTTTTCACATATTGTTGCATGTGGATTTAGGGTCTTTTTTTACTTGCAGTTTACAGTCAGGAATGAGTTCCACTTATTTCTATGTAGCTTTTGACGCGTAACTGAGTTGAAAACCACATACAAATGTTTGGGACGTGTTTTACACAAGGTTTTTAGCCATCCCCATTGACATCAATTGTGAATTTCCACACATTTTCTGGATAGCATGCGACCAAAGAATAAACATGTTCTACGGTTTTTTTTATGGCAAAAGACCAACGGAAGAAAACATGTGCTATATAAACTACAACACGTTCTATTAGGGTCAATGGGAATAGTTTACTTTTAGCTTTAGACAAGTATTTAAAATCAGAATCCGCACGGATTCCGACTTGAAATACTGGTCACGTGGACATACTAAGGCTGAAAAAAGACTGGCGTCCATCCAGTCTAGTCTATTATCCTATAGTGTGGATCCTGATGAAGGCAAAAACCCCCATGAGGTAGAAGCTAAGGGCCACATGTATGAAACGGTTTTGTTCTAAAACTCACTTTTTTGCCCATAGGTTTATATGGGAAAAAAGTGAGTTTTAGACCAAAATCATTTTATACATGTGGCCCTAATTGTCCTTTTTTTACTGAAACAAAATTCTTCTTGACTCCAATAAAAATAAATCCCTGGATCAACAACCCTTCTCCAGAATCCTAGTCACTATAACTTCTAATATTATTGCAGTCTAAAAGTGCATCCAGGTCCCTCTTCAATTCATTTACTGAGTTTACCATGATAACTTCCTCTGACAGAAAGTTCCACAGTCTCACTGCTCTTACAGTAAAGAATCCCTTTCTATGTTTGTATAGAAACTTTCTTTCCTCAAGACGTAGAGGATGCCCACTTGTTCTGGATACAGTCCCGGGCAGTGTCGGATTGGCACATCTAAGGCCCACATGTGGAGGTGACTCTAGGGGCCGACCAGTTAAACTGTTTCTGGGCCCATCGGTGGAGTTTATTTTAGGGGCCCACCCTACAACTACTGTAAATGACTGTACACATGTCCAATACTGCCTCTTGCTTTTTTCCTCTCTTTCTATGATTTTTTTCCACTTCTGAGGATGTAGATGCAGTTAAAAAACAACTCCCGGTCAGCCATGCTCAGGGGCCCATCGGGGGATTCCCCTATACCCCTGTGGGCCAGTCCGAGATTGGTCCTGGGTATAAATAGATCTTGGGAGAGATCTCTACATTGACCTTTAATATATTTATACATATTTATTATGTTCCTCCGAAGTCATCTTTTCTTATTTTCCTTGCCAGCCTTTATACCTGCTAAAGCTTTACAAACATATTTTGCTTAATTTTATGATTTTCACTCAGTCGTATTTTTATTTAGTAGTAATAGACTCTGGTGGATATGCCCATTGTTAAAGTTAATATAGCTGAAGGATATAAGAAGCTGCTGGTACTCAGCCGCACTCAAGTGATTCTTGAATTACATCCCGGTTGTACATGGTCAGCTTCCTCTATTCTTATACTTGTCAGTGCTTGAAGTGGCTATAATTGTGAAGAGTGGACATGAGTGTTATTAGTGAGAGGGCTATATGTTCTTTGCATCATTAATAGTCTTTCAGGTATTCTATGTGAACATTAGCCGCTATCAGGGCTACCCCAGAGCTGATGCAATGTATTTGTGGTGTTTTTCACTTTTTTATTATATGGTTTTGCATTCCTAATACTATACCTAAAAATCACTTAGGAATCTGATCTACCATTAGTGTTTATATATCACATAGCAATTTGCATCTAAAAAGAACAATTTATCTAGATTTTGTATAGAATAATGTACAAACAGTATATGAAAGATTCTGATGTTGTTCTTTTGTTTCCTCAGGATGTTGCTCTCTCATTGGTATATCACGTTGGTCCTGTTACCCGTTTGTTTGAAAGGCCAAAAATTGCCAACAAGAGATGAAGAACTGTTCCAGATGCAGATCAAAGATAAAACCCTGTTCCATGATTCATCTGTAATTCCTGATGGAGCTGAAATTAGTGGTTATCTATTTAGAGATAACCCCAAAAGGTACCTCTTTTCATGAAACGAGCAGCAAAACAGACTAGCCGACTTCTAATCTGTCTATCTATCTATCTATCTATCTATCTATCTATCTATCTATCTAGCAATCATTCATCATTCTATCTATCATTTATCTATCTATCTATCTATCTATCTATCTATCTATCTATCTATCTTAAATATATCTCAAACGCTGCTGGAAGAAAACCCGCTCCACCACTGACTTCACCTCATATAAAGAATCACTACATACATTTAAATCCGCACTCACCTCAGCCAAACAAGACTTCTTCACGACTCTCATATCCTCCCTGTCCCACAACCCCAGACAACTTTTTAACACCTTCAACTCTCTCCTGCGTCCACCAGCACCTCCTCCCCATCTCTCCTCTCAGCAGATGATTTTGCAACTCACTTCCATAATAAAATAAATCTCATCAGACAAAGCTTCACCCTGCAGCCCCCTCAGCCTACCTCTATTCCTGCGGTGTCCCCACAGCCCACCTCTGTACCTGCTCATGACTATTCCCCTCTAACTCGCTTCTCACCGGTCACTCCTGACAAGCTCTCCTCTTTACTGTCCAAATCGAACCTCACCACCTGTAGTCTTGACCCACTGCCATCTCACCTCATCCCTGACCTTAGTGCTGTTATCATCCCAGCCCTCACCCATCTCTTCAATCTATCATTAACCTCTGGCATCTTCCCTTCCTCATTTAAACACGCTACCATCACCCCCATCCTAAAGAAACCATCTCTTGACCCCTCCTCACTGTCCAACTATCGCCCCATCTCACTGCTTCCATTCGCCTCTAAACTCCTTGAGCAACACGTCCATCTTCAACTTTCCTCCCATCTCTCCACCAACTCTCTCCTTGACCCGCTCCAATCGGGCTTCCGTCCCCACCACTCTACTGAAACCGCCCTAACCAAAGTCACCAACGACCTAGCAACTGCCAAAGCCTCACGCCACTACTCTGTGCTTCTCCTCCTAGACCTTTCCTCTGCCTTTGACACTGTCGACCATTCACTTCTCCTACACATCCTCTCCTCCCTCGGCATCACGAACTTGGCCCGATCCTGGATATTCTCCTACCTCACTGATCGTACATTCAGCGTTTCTCACTCTTGCTCCACCTCCTCCCCCCTGTCTCTCCCCTCTGCCGATCCCTTCACTGGCTACCCATTGCCCAGCGAATCCAGTTCAAGCTAGGAAATTTGACCTACACGGCTCTACATAACCTCTCACCCTCATATATCTCTGCCTTAATCTCTATATACCTCCCCTCACGCAACCTCCGCTCCTCACAGGACCTTCTCCTCTGCTCTCCTCTTATCACCTCCTCACATAACCGTCTCCAAGACTTCTCTCGTGCTTCCCCCATACTTTGGAACTCACTTCCCCAACACCTCCGACTCTCCCCCTCTCTCACCGGCTTCAAAGGTAACCTGAAAACCTACCTTTTCAGGATTGCCTATAACCAACATTAACCGTGTTGCACTCCTCCGCCCCACAAACATGTCTGCCCCTCACCTTCTGTCTCTTCACCCCTTCCCTGTAGATTGTAAGCCCTTACGGGCAGGGATCTCTCTCCCTCTGTACCAGTTGTTAGTCACTTATTGTCACTTTGTAATTGTTTGACCAATGTTATTAATGTACCCGTCTGAAATGTACAGCGCCCTGGAATCAAGGGCGCTCCAAAATAAATGATAATAATATCAATCCATTTCAAATCTATACACCTTATACCTATGTATCACATATTTTATAACTACCTATTAATATCATCATCAGACACAGTCAGGTATAAAAGAATCTGCAGTGTGACAATGTTTTTAATATAGCCTAAGTCCACCCTATGTATACACACATTATACAAACACTCTGTACATACAAAACATTATATACACATACTATATGTATACATCCACAGGCACTACACACACTATATACGAACACAGTGTATACACACTACATGCACATACAGTATATATACATGCTATATATACTCAAAATACATACACTATATATTTGCACATACAGTATATACATTTAGACAGTAAATATACACACATCTTTTCCTGTTTTATATAGTATTTCAGTAACACTATAATACTGTACTGTTTATTCTTGACAGACCACTCTTGTTTTCCCAGCTGCAGGGAAATTAACATAAACACTGAAGTTTAACAGGGAAGTAGGGGTACCACAAGCAGAGTCACCCAAGTATTATAAGTACTTTGTTTTGACAAGTGGTTGTGGAACCTATGGATATATCTGTAAGCCAATTTAGGAAAGGTGATTGTGATTCTTATATGACACCATTATTTCTCATATCTCATATTTAAAGGGAACCTGTCACATAGATTATGCCTCCCTTGCTGAGGGCAGCACAAGCTAGTGTCAGACCTGCTGTTTCCAGCGCTGTGTCCCTTATTCTGTAAGATGAAGCAGTTTTAGAACATTTAATGCTCAAATCGTATTCTTGAGCAGGTGTTGGCCCCGCCCACCAAAGGCCTGCCCACATGTTTCTATCTATTCAAAGTAATAGGTTTATCTGTTGTGGTGGACGGGGCTAGCCTCAGGTGGGCGGGGTTTAAAAAACTGACTGACTCTTTTTCTGGCTGAAAACGGCAGATTTGAGCACTAAATACATGAAAACTACAGCATCTTACAGAATAAGGGACACAGCGCTGGAAACAGCAGGTCTGTCACTAGCTTGTACTGTCCTCAGCAAGGGGGGCATAACCTATGTGACAGGTTCTCTTTAAATGGAAAAATAACAAGTTACAGAGGAATTCTACATCATTATCTATTGTATGTTGATTATTTTCAGAAATGCCAAAACGATCGTTATTTTATTTCAGGTACTTTTGTGTAGTAGAAGAAGACAACACTCCTCTCTCAGTCATAGTTACACCAGGTGATGCACCCCTGGAATGGAAGCTTACTCTGCAGGAGCTGCCTGAGGAGGCTAGTGGGGAAGGATCAGGTAATAATGTCTCATCTAATTTATTGAATTATCTTTGATTAGTTTGTATGCCGTTTAGTAGGAATTATGTATATCTCAACAGATCCATTCTGGATATTACCGTGTTTCCCCGAAAATAAGACAGTATTAATTTTTGTTCCTAAAGATGAACTAAGACTTATTTTTAGGAGATGTTTTTTTTTTCTTCGAACAATAATTTCATCACAAACATCAGCATAAGCAGCCAAACTCTGAATTGCATAAAACAAAATGCACTATGTCTTATTTTCGGGGGTGTCTTATTGTCGGGGAAACAGGGTATAATCTGAATCAATATGATACTGGTATTAAACATGTCATCAACGTTCATGTAGGGATATCTGTTTTATTTGTGGGAACAACCAGATGACACAACATTGAGACCTTAAAGTCCTAAAAAATGTACACACATTTTGTTTCACTGAAACAAAAGTACAAACCAAACACTCCACTAAAATAATATTCTATCTATTTATATATCAATCTTTACACTGAACAGTGTGTAGACAGACAGACAGATAGACAGAAAGATATGTAGATAGACAGACAGACAGAAAGATAGATAGATAGATAGATAGATAGATAGATAGATAGATAAAAGAGAAAAAGAGGGGGGAAGGGTGCACAATAGTGTAATGCCGTTAAAATATTACGTATGTCAAAAAAAATGATGACAGGCTCTCACCTGATGAGGTTGTGCAATCCAAAGAGGCACAACACTCTAGAAAGCTTCAAGGGCTATTGGCACCGTCGCCATGAAGATAGCAGCCTGGATCCAAATATATACACAAGTCCCGACTGGACCTTGGCAGAAACAATAGAGATGTCCAAAATGGAGCTGGATCCGGCGCTCCGAGATGCAAGGAACAGCGGTCTCTCACTAGCTTTAGTAGAAACAAACTCTCTTTTATTGTCTAAAAGTGTAACAGACTCTTGCTGACACACAATTAAACAAATAGATTTAAAAGCTCAACGCATTTCTTGCGGTATACCCGCACTTCCTCAGGAGCATAACCACACTGCATTTAGAAACAGTTTATATAAGACTTAGGAACACTCGATGGGCGGTTCTCTAAACATCATAAGCTATACACGAAGCCCGATAGATTCATGTGTTCTAGTTCAATAGTAAGAAAGGCTCTGAATGGATGAGGAGTTAGTCATTCACTATTCGTATCATAGCACATGGCTCAGAGTGGTAGAAAAGGATAATGAGAGCTGTCAAACACATGGTACCATTCGAAATCTGGGTCCTAGTGTCGGTGTTCTCCGAGGTATAAATAGATGCTCATATAAAATGATAAATATATGTTAAAATTTGTGATAAATAGACACAACATGATGTAACCTAAATTCCTATATATTAATAAACACTCATAAAGCTGTTAAGTTACTTCGCTGTGTGTATTCCGGGAAAAAAAAGTTTTTAATATTATTCCCATCGATACGGTAGATAACGACATACCTAATGGCTCTCAGGTTTTACAAAAATAAGAAATGTTTTGCATCTTTACATTGCAAACCCTAAAGCCAAAAGGATTAAATGAGGTTTTTGAAGTCATTTAACATTACCATTTTTTTTCCCTGGATACATACAGCGAAATATGAAGGTTTTTACCACCTGCGGATAGTAGATGTAACACCTATAGAATTATAAATACGTGAGTAACTTTTTACTTTATGCCCATCTAAAGATGGGTGATGGAATGAGCAAGGTTGTTATTGCTAACTTAACAGCTTTATGAGTGTTTATTAATATATAGGAATTTAGGTTGCATCATGTTGTGTCTATTTATCACAAATTTTAACATATATTTATCATTTTATATGAGCATTTATTTATACCTCGGAGAACACCGACACTAGGACCCAGATTTCGAATGGTACCATGTGTTTGACAGCTCTCATTATCCTTTTCTACCACTCTGAGCCATGTGCTATGATACGAATAGTGAATGACTAACTCCGTATCCATTCAGAGCCTTTCTTACTATTGAACTAGAACACATGATTCTAACGGGCTTCGTGTATAGCTTATGATGTTTAGAGAACCGCCCATCGAGTGTTCCTAAGTCTTATATAAACTGTTTCTAAATGCAGTGTGGTTATGCTCCTGAGGAAGTGCGGGTATACCGCAAGAAACACGTTGAGCTTTTAAATCTATTTGTTTAATTGTGTGTCAGCAAGAGTCTGTTACACTTTTAGACAATAAAAGTGAGTTTGTTTCTACTAAAGCTAGTGAGAGATCGCTGATCCTTGCATCTCGGAGCGCCAGATCCAGCTCCATTTTGGACATCTCTATTAGATAGATAGATAGATAGATAGATAGATAGATAGATAGATAGATATATGCTGTAGATAGATAGATATGTACATATTTATATACAAATCTCATTCTACCCATCTAGAGATAAAGAGTGAGACAGAAAAATCTATCTATTTGACTTGCCTCCTCATCATATCATATCATCACATTATATGATAATATAACAAAAAAAACCAATACAGATTTACAATTTAGCTCCAACATGCATACAACTTTTAATCTTCTGAGCACAGTCAGATTTTTATCTCTTCCACTGCTGATTCACTGTTTTAAGCAGATGTTGAGTTCAGAAGTTTTGCTAATTTAGCAAGGTCAGTTATTATAGAGAAATGCAAGTCTGTAATGTGAATAACATGTACCCTGATATATTTTCCTGTCTAAAATTACAGGAGAGCCTGAACCACTGGAGCAGCAGAAGCAGCAAATAATGAACGAAGAAGGCACAGAGTTGTTCTCTTACAAGGGGAATGATGTGGAATATTTTGTATCTACAAATTCACCATCTGGTTTGTATCAATTGGAATTAATTTCAACAGAAAAGGACACACATTTTAAAGTTTATGCAACAACAACACCAGAATCTGATCAACCATACCCAGAATTACCCTACGATCCAAGAGTCGATGTAACATCACTTGGAAGGACCACAGTCACTCTGGCTTGGAAACCAACACCTACATCATCGGTATTAAAACAGCCCATTCAGTACTGTGTTGTTATAAACAAGGAACACAACTTCAAAAGTCTTTGTGCAGTTGAAGCTAAAATCAATGCTGATGATGCTTTTATGATGGCTCCTAAACCTGGATTAGACTTTAGTCCCTTTGACTTTGCTCACTTTGGGTTTTCATCAGAAAATGATGCTAGTAAAGATCGAAACTTTATGTCAAAAGCCATATCCACAAAGCTGGTTCGTCAGATGACTGCAAGACCAAAGGATGATCTTCAAAAGGTCTGCATTGGAAACAAAAATATATTTACAGTGTCTGATCTGAAACCTGACACCCAGTACTACTTTGATGTGTTTGCAGTGAACTCGGCTACAAATATGAGCACTGCTTATGTTGGAACATTTGCTCGAACCAAAGAAGAAGCCAAGCAAAAAACAGTAGAGCTGAAGGATGGCAAAGTTACTGATGTGTTTATCAAGAGGAAGGGGGCCAAATTCTTAAGGTTTGCTCCAGTTTCATCCCACCAAAAAGTCACCTTTTCAGTTCACTCATGCTTGGATGCTATCCAAATCCAGGTTAGAAGGGATGGAAAACTACTTTTGTCACAGAGTGTGGAAGGTGTACGTCAATTTCAGCTAAGAGGAAAACCTAAAGCTAAATATCTGATCAGGCTTAAAGGTAGCAAAAAAGGGGCCTCTATGCTAAAGATACTGGCCACTTCAAAGTTCAACAAACAACCCTTTCCTTCTCTGCCTGAAGATACAAGAATCAAAGCTTTTGACAAATTACGCACATGCTCCTCAGTCACAATAGCTTGGTTGGGCACCCAAGAAAGAAATAAGTATTGTGTATATAAAAAAGAGGTGGATGATGATTACAATGAAGAGCAAAAGAAACGAGAGCAAAACCAGTGTTTAGGTCCTGACAACAGAAAGAAATCTGAAAAAGTCGTCTGCAAATACTTCTACAGTCAGAACCTACATAAAGCAGTCACTACAGAGACAATAAAAGGCCTCGAGGCTGGGAAGTCTTACGTGTTGGATGTCTATGTCATGGGTCATGGAGGCCATTCAGTCAAATATCAAAGCAAAGTGGTAAAGACAAGAAAGTTTTGTTAGAATCCATGTGAACTTGTGTATGAAATCTATCCTATGATGGCCATACTGACTGACTACTTGTGCAGTAGAGAGCTTGTGACCTGTCAAGTACACAATACCTAAAGTGGTGTAGATTGGTATCAACTTGTATACTTCTGTTTACATATTGAAGTGGTTGCTTGTAAGTGGTTATCCTGCTGCTTCTCTGGAATTTTTGAGAGACAAATATCATGTCTAAGGCACAATATCAGACTCTCGGTAGATGAAGTAATATTAGTAGATAATGGAGAAAGAGGAAGAGACAATTTCAGTTGCATCACACAGTGCATGAACTGCTTCTAAATTATTTTACTAAATACAGGGCCAAGGCAAGTCCTCTGGCTTTATTCATACTCGCATAAATCCAATCTAGAGAAGATAAACTCTCTGTAAATTATTTTATAAAGTCTTGTCTGAAATGTTTATGTTCTATGACTGTAAACTGCAAAATCATTCCCTGATAACTACAGATTGATCTTAAGTATTAACTGGAACTTTCCTTTTCTTGGTAAATTCTAGGCTATTGTACATTCCTACTAGGCAGGTTTATTTTTTAAATATGTATTGTATGTATAAAGTTGTCAAACATATATTCATGTACATAAAAAATTAAAAGTACAAGATTATATATTTTTTTTTTGTTTACCCGGTGTCTGACATACTAAATCAAGACTGAGACTGAACTTTGTATGTAAACATTCTTTTCACTTGTTTTATTGTTGTATGCCAGTTTGTGTGAAAAATATATAAATCTATAATATAGTTATATTAAACAGATATATATGTGTATACAATATAAATGTAAAGAAATCACATAGCAGGAAGAAAATAGACTATGGATCAAACAGAGTTTAAGACAGACATTTGTGTTGTGGTTGACCTAAAGGAAACATATTCAAAAGGGCCACCCAGTAAAAAGAGTAGCATACAAAGAGATAAAACACACAGTAACTGACAGCACTTTGTAGTCTAATCCACAAAACTAAGCGATTCAACCTTTTCAAGGTGGTGTTGTGATGACAAGGTATTATTAATGAGAGGTATTGTGTTTCTTTCTATAGGCAGTACAGAAACCAGCTAAATGTTGGTGTTACATTGTATCACTCAACAGCAGTTTTTTGTAATATACTATATAAACAGATGGCATTATGCAGAATCAAGCTTCCACACCACACAATTGCTCTGCACCTGAAAATGGGAGGAAGATGAGTGATAGATAATATAGACATGGTCTTAACATAGAAAAATTAAACCAAATTCATAACCAGGCTTTTCTTTTCACGTGGCAAAGATTAAATTTAGGGCCACATGCATGAAACTGTTTAGGTCTAAAACTCACTCTTTTGCCCATAGCAACCTGTGGTCACAAAAGTGAGTTTTAGAGCTAAACAGGTTCATACATGTGGCCCTTAATGTTTTATCTTTCTATCTATCTACCCCGACCAAGGCAGTGTGGCTTGTTGACATTGGGGTCAAATGCCCCACCAACCTTTCTCCCAACTATGCTCCAGGGATAACATTCTACTTGGAATAAATAAAGCTGACCATAGATATAAAGTGATAGTGAACTAAAATAGCAGATTCTCCATTAACCTGTTTAAGCATATTTAGCCTTTTGAGGTGGGAAGACATTAGTGGGAAACAAAGACGAAAACAAAACCAATAGTTCCAGTTTTTGCAATCAATTCCCCAACATCAGAGATCAGGGAAGAGTTTGTAAGCTGCCATAGTCACTACATTGTTGGTGGGATTCATCGACAAATGTCCAAGCTCTATGGGCAGCTTTACCGTATCTGCTATTCACAATCTTAAAGTATTTCTCTACAATGTCTTTGTATTCATTTCTTATTTTTATGGTTGTCTTTTTTCTTTTTGTATCTGCTACTTGTGTAAACGTGTGTGATTACAAGGTTCTCATATTTCAGAGATGTAAAATAAATGATACATTTATTTATAGCGTTTAACCTTTTATTCTCCAGCTGGTTAGTAATCAGCATCAGAGGAGCTTAGAAGTCCTAGACCCTTTGCAAATGGTATATTTGGGCATCTAACTACCAATGAAATTACATGCCATCCCTACCACCAGCACTAATGATGGTTTGCTGCATAGAATCTATACACATTATATAACCTGCTAATTTCTATAGTTTGTAGTCATTGCACTACCTATTAATGTATAATCCTTCTTCTTTATGTGGCTTGATAACCTATGGGCATGTATATGTTATCGACTGTTTGGCAATTGCTTCTAGTTGAGTATACAATAAAAAACAAGGTAAAAAGGTATTAAGAACACATTTAGAAACCAACACATGTAGAAACATATAAAACACAACCCGGTAAACTCATTCTGTATATACAGTTAACTGATGATGTTTTGGCTCAAATGTAAGAGCTACATGTTGAATCTCACCATTTTCAATAAAATTACATAATTTCTTGGCACTGGGTTGAGCTCCCCAAAAACAATTGGCATCTTAACATTTAGGGCCACATGTATGAAAACTGTTTAGGTCTAAAACTCACTTTTTTTGCCCATAGATTACTATGGGCAAAAAGAGTGAGTTTTAGACCTAAACAGTTTCATACATATGGCCCTTAATTGCCATATTGTAACAAAAAGAGGGCACTTTACAGTGTCCACTTTTTTTTTTTTTTTTTTAAAAGAAACATAGACAAAAATTTTATAAAAAATAATAATATAGATAGTGCAGCTAAATGCTGTATCTATCTTGAGTGCCAAGTGCACAGGTCACACTCAGTTCTACTGTAATGTCCTCCATGCTGCTGCTGGCTCTTAGGGTATCTCATAGAGATATTTGTGGCAGAATCTCCTATTATGTATGTGGGCGGTTCATGGGAGACATCAGAGCAGCTAGTCTCCTCCCACTAGTTCAGGGACAACTGAAAATTACTGAATGAGCCTGTATAAAGGAAAAAAGATAAGAATGCTGTATACAAGTTATATAGTGGACAGAAATAGTGCTACTCCTCATGTATACACACAGATAGTGTCAGACTAAAGTTCTTTGGGTCCAACAAAGTAAATTATCTACCAAAGGAAATTATTCTTGGGTCCACTCTCTATCTATACAGGACATGTGCCAGGCCACTTTTAAGTAATCTTTGTACATCCAGAGTGCAGTAGGATATCCGGTAATTGGTTCTAAAGTCATCTCTAAATGATGTCGTCCTTTGCTGGACCTTTGGGGTCCTGAAGTATTATTTGTACATGAATCAGAGCTAGGGCTCACTCGAGGATCTTCTGGTACTCTAGTGGGCCACTCGAAAGCTTATCCTGAGTTACCAAGTACATTTTAACTTTTAATCCCAACATATCCCAGTTGATCCAGAGGAAGGAAATAAAAAACTTTTAAATAATACAAACTCACTTGCTATAGAATATAAAAAGATGCCTTCCTGATGCTATACTAGCAATTAAACAGATTAAATAAGTGTAATGCTTGGATTCCATCTGCAAATACAGAGGAAGAAGTACAATTCAGAGTTGTACATCATTCGTGTGTAGGTTACATGGCTACAAACTTCAGTACATCTCTACACTTTTACCTAATAACTCTAGAATTTGCCCAGTGGTTTGGTTTTAGCTGCAATACTGCAATGCATATAGATATTTTTATATTACGGTATATGTTTAGAGCAACCTGTTTGCAGGCTCCCTAATATGTTTATTCAATTGGTGTACAAGGCATGCCCTTTGAAAACCTATTACCATGTCAACAAATGATACTTAGGCGGCCTTAACATGCTACAATCATGTGTATGATTTGGCCATTTAATACTTATGTGATTATTATCTACTGGTTTGGTAACAATTTAATTGTGCTTAAATGTGAAAATTCTTTAACCCATTGGACATCAGATGAACAGTTATATTAACTACAGCAGGAACTTGCCGCTAACGGCCAGGGTAGCTGTGATCCTTACATTTTATCCCCATTATAGGAGATTAAGAAATAATGCTGCACACCATTGCATTGGCCTTCTGCCCCCCACTGTGATAATACTAGGGTTGTTGACTAGTTGTCATGGCCTAGTGATATGAAGGTATCCGTGGCTTCAATAATGGGGGGACTAAAATTACAAGTTAAAAAAAAAGGTTTAACCCCTTACCGACATTTGATATACCAGTACGTGATAGCATTAGTAAGGGGTTTTGTAATGGGTGCCGGTTGCTAATTGCAGCTAACAACTGCCAGTAACAGCATTTGATGGAGCCGGCTGTTCCATACTGTTTAAACCTTTAGACACCGTGCCAAACATGGCTGTGGCTTCTTAATGAATGAGAAATGGTGCTGCGCACCATTGCCTGGTCTCAATTGTTTGCATGGCATCTGGAAGCCTGGTGAAGGCTTCCATTTCCACCATGTTTTTCATTTTACTACTTCCTACCTAAGGCAGGAAGTAGTAAAACGGCCATATCTTTACACACTAATGCATTGTCTATAAACTATCGCACCCTGTAGTAGTGAAGCTCTATAGGAGGACTCAATGTTAAAGTAAAAAAAAATGTTTTAAAGTGTAAAAGAATATATATTAAGGGCCACATGTATGAAAACTGTCTAAGTCTAAAATTCACTTTATTGCCTATAGCAACCAATCAGAGCGCTCTCTCATTTCAGATAGTGCTCTGGAAAAATGAGAGGAGCGCTCTGATTGGTTGCTATAAGCAACAAAGAGCGTTTTAGATCTAGACAATTTTCATACATGTGGCCCTAAAAGTTCAAATTACCCCTCTTTTACCATTTTACACATAAAAAACATAAAATAATTTAAAAAGTCACACGCAATTGGTATTTCCGCATCCGCAATAGTCCGATCTATTAAAATGTAACATCATTTACCCTGTATGTTGAACACCATAGAAGAAAAAAATTCAAAACGCCAATATTGCGGGGTTTTTTGCCATTTCACGTCCCCTAAAAAATCTAATAAAAGTGATAAAAAAGTTGCATGTATTCCAAACTGGTACCAATAAAAAGTACACTTCAACCCGCAAAAAATGCCCCATCACTCAAGTCCGTAGGTAGAAGAACAAAAAAGTTATTGATCACATAAAATGGCGCCACAGCAAAAATTTTAAATATAGAAAATGTTTTGATTTTTTTTACGGTTTGAGCGAAAACCATACTTCTTTGGTTTTAACTGATTAATATCAACTTGCAGAATACTCATAACACTTCTTTTATACCGTTTATTGAATTTCTGATAGCATAGCGCATGTATGGTTTTTTCACATTTTGCTCCATTTAAAATTTTTTGCAGTTTCCCAGTACAATGAATGACAACAAAGTACATCCTGTCCCGCAAAATAAAAGTCCTTATTTGTCTATGTAGATGGAAAAAATAAAAAATGTATGGCTCTTGGATGATGGGGAGGAGAAAAAAAAATATTGAAAGTCCATACCAACTCCCTTTAGCCATTTTAAAAATAAAATAATAAAAAAATAAAAAGTTAAACTTAACTGGTAGCACCGCATCCATAATTATCAGATTTATTAAAATAAAACATTATTTATTCTGTTCAATAAATACTGTAAGAAAAAAGTACCCAATGGCAAAATTCGGAGTTTTTAGGTCATTTCTGTACCCACAAATAGCAATAAAAAGTGATAAAAAAGCTGCATTTATACCACAATTATCCCAATAAAAACTACACTTCAGTTTACAAAAATGAGCCCTCACTTGGGTCGATAGATGGAAAAATAAAAAAAGAAAATGGTCCTGCATAGAAAATTTTTAAAAAATAAAAAGTTACTAAAACATAGCAAAGACTCCACAACTCGCACCATTGTACTGACCTGCAGAAGACATATAGCATGTCACTTATACTGAACAGTGAACTCTGGAAAAGGAAACTCCCCACAAAAATGGTGCAATTGCATTTTTCCATGTCTCCACTCACAAATATTTTTTTTTTGTTCCTAGTATATTAGATGGTACAGTAAATGGTTCCATTAGAAAATACCATACTAAGTGGGGCAAAATGTGAAAAAACATACTTACACTATGTTTGCTGGAATTTTGTTTTCACCGCGTTAAATCTTTGGTAAATATAATGTATTATCTGTATTCTACAGGTTGATATGCATCCACCAATACCTAACATGTACGGTTTCTGATATGTACTAACAACTACGGACTTGAGTGATCGGGACATTTTTGGTGGGCTGAAGTGTACTTTTTATCGCTACCAGTTTGGAATATATGAGACTTCTTTGATTAAATTTATTCCAATTTTTAGGGTATGTGAACTGACCAAAATATCGCAATTTTGGCGTTTGGAATTTTTTTCTTCTACTGTGTTTAGCGTACAGGATAAATGATATATTTTAATAGATCTGACTTTTTCAGATGCGGCAATACCAAATATGTGCAACTTTTTTATTATTATTTTTTTAATGGTAAAATGGCAAAAGGGGGGTGATGTGAACTTTTAATTTTTTTTATTTTTTTTTACGCTTTAAAACTTTTTTTGCTTTAACTTTGACTCCCCCTAGGGTGCTGCAGCACTAGGGAGCGCGATCATTTTTATAGCCTAATGCAATGTAATACAATAGAGTGTAGAAAGATGGCAGGAAGTAGCAAAAATCAAAAACATGGCAGTTATGGAAGCCTTCACAAGGATCTGGGCCCCACTATTTCACCACTGGTGCCCCGATTGAAGTAAGGAACGGTGCGAGGCACCGTTTCTCATTGATTTAGACGCCGCAGCCTTCTTTGCTGTGGTGTCTAAAGGGTTAAACGGCGTGTGAGGGCGGCGATGCCCTCCTGCGCTGTAACCGGCAAATGTTAGATGCAACTAGAAGCAACACTCGGCGGCTCTGTAGTGGGATCATACGTCCAATGTCATCATCTATTGTGACTTCAACAATCTAAGGGGCGGTGACATGTGAGCATATATGGATTGTGATGATAGAAAGCAATAATTAGAATTGATGGATTCATATCCGTTGATGAAGCATGTAAAGACTATAAAGTATATAGAAACATTTCACTTTCCCAGTTTGAGGTGACAGCACTTCTCCTCATTTAGGCTATGTCTAAATAGCAATGTTAAACTGATGGCATTTTAACATCACTGGACTGCGGTCGCAGATTTGCACTAAAAAACATGGTCGGTTTTTGGATTTGCCATCAGTTCTGTATATTGAATGTACAGGAATCCAACGGCAATCCCATGGAAGATCCAGCAGGTTTGAAAATCCGACATAATCTGGCGCATTTTTCAACCGTCCGAAAAAAATCCATGCTGTGTACGATATAGCACAGATTTTTAATTGCGTTGCGGTCTACACAGCGCTGGGTACAGTTGAATTTTCGTCGGATTTTAGCTCCTTAACGACCGCGCACCGTCTTTTGGCGTCAGCCGGTGCGGGTCGTTTGTCTGCAGCGACGTCTTTTGGCGTCACTGCAGACATCGGAGTTTGCGGCGCCCGGGCGCCGCAGCTGCGCTGAGATCGGGGCTGTACTACACAGCCCCGATCCCAAAGCATGTCCTGCGAGCATCGGGGTGCGGAGGTAACCTCCGCAACCCGGTGCTTTTACCCTTTGATTGCGGCGGTGCGTTACCGCAGCGCAATTAAAGGGTTCCTCTGTTCTGTCGGCTGATCAGAACACCCGGTGACCCGACAGAGCCCGGGGAACGGCTGCACAGTCAGCCCTGGGGACCTAGAGTGGCCCCAGAGCTATCTGTGTAAGAAGCCAGTGACTAGGACAGACTGTGTGCTGTCCTAATAAGTGACACAGATTAGAATGTATTAGCATATATGAATATGCTAATACATTACTAAGTACAAAAAAAAAAATTTAAAAAATGTAAAACAGTTCTCCCTTCCTGAGATTTAAAAAAAAAAAGTAAAAAAAAACCCATAAAAAGTGTAAAAAAAATAATAAAAAAAAAAATAATAAAATAAAAATAAATATTTAATAAAAAATAATTGTGCATAAATTACACACAAAAAAAATCCTTCACATATTAGGTACCCACACGACCGGAATAACCTGTAGAATTAATCTGACAAGTTATTAAGTGTGAAATGTGAATGCTGTAAAAAAAAAATTAAAAAACAAAAACATTTTTTTTACAAAATAAAAAAAATACAGCAATTATTTATAAGTGAACTTAAACTATTCCCCCATAAAGTACTACTTGTCTAGAATAAAACGAGGCCTCATTCAACTGCGTCATTGAAAAAATAAAAAAGTTACAACTGTTGAAACACAAGGAGGCAAAAAACGAAAAAAAATTTCTGGTCATTAACTACTTTTCAGGCATTCGGCTTAAGGGGTTAAATACAGGATCTGCAGAAAATCTGATGAGAATCCAGTGCTGTGTAGACACAGCCATAGAACATATGCTGTAGAAACTAATTCTGATCTAGGACAGCAATTTCTTAGTATGTTGCTACTGAGGTGGATGCCTGCCCCGTGAGAGAACTTTAGGCTCCAAATAGTATTGATGTAGTAAAATTTAGCTTGACTGTGATATCATATTTTTCTGTGGTATCTGTTCTTAGATAACAAAGGCCATTGAACATGCGTTATCTGTCAAGTTTAGCTTTCCTATATCTGTAAATTGCTCTTTCCCAGGAAAATAGATTTTCACACTAACTCCAATTTTATGTGACATGCAAAAATACCAAAAAACTTGCTCACAGGAGCTCATTTTTAACAAATAAAACCAAGTATACATAGTTTTATTTTTTTTAAAAGATCAGGGACCAAGCTGGTGTAAAAAATAAAAAAATAGGACTCGCCGCAAAGGACCCCCACTACTGCTGCTCCAAAACTGCTGTGCTCTTCTGTTATCTCATCCTGACACACAGGAGATGCTCGTTCTTCATTCTGTAGTGGAGAGCAGGGACAGAGCCAAGATGCCAGAAGTGCAGAGCAGCGGTATTGTCTATGTCACAGGTGTCAAACACAAGGCCCGCGGGCCACATCCGGCCCGCGGCCTTGTGTTTTCCGGCCCGCGATCTCCCTGACTGCAGAGTCAGTCAGTACAGGGAGAAGGCAGGAGGGATCGTTTCCCTCCCACCTTCTCCCCTTGTATGTACAACGCTCGGTGAGCGCTGTACATAGGGCGTCGCAGGGGGCGTGACGCGCCGCTTTGCTCACGCCCCCTGTGACGCTGGGTCTCCTCGCCGGCAGCCTCTGCCGCCGAGGAGATCTCTGGGAGCTGCGTGCGGGCGTAAGCGGCGTGACGTCACGCTGCTTACACCGTACACAGCTCCCGGACCGGGCCTCGCTGCACGGACATCCAGCAGGTAAGTGACTTTTTTTTGTTTTATAATCATTAGGGGGCCTATATGGGGCATCTAAATGACTACTGGGGAGACTATGGGGCATCTAAATGACTACTGGGGAGACTATGGGGCATCTAAATGACTACTGGGGAGACTATGGGGCATCTAAATGACGACTGGGGAGACTATGGGGCATCTAAATGACTACGGGGGAGACTATGGGACATCTAAATGACTACTGGGGAGACTATGGGCCATCACCCTGACTACTGGGGAGACTATGGGGCTTCTAAATGACTACTGGGGAGACTATGGGGCCATCACCCTGACCACTCTGGGGACTATGGGGCCATCACCCTGACCACTGGGGGGACTATGGGGCCATCACCCTGACCACTGGGGGGACTATGGGGCAATCTACCTGGCTACTGGGGGGACTATGGGGCCATCTACCTGGCTACTGAGGGTCTATGGGGCCATCTACCTGAGTACTGGGGGAGCTATGGGGCCATTTCCCTGGCTACTGGTACTGGGGGGGCTATGGGGCATCTACCTGAGTACTGGTACTGGGGGGGCTATGGGCCATCTACATGGCTACATGGCTACTGGGGGGTTATATGGGGCATCTACCTGGCTATCTGTGGCATCTACCTGGCCACTGTGGGGCTATATGGGGCATCTACATGTCTACCGGAGAATCTACCTGGCTACTGGGGGGCTATGTGGTGCATCTACATGGCTATATGGGGCATCTACCAGGCTACAGGGGGGCTACGTGGGGCATCTACCAGGCTACAGGGGGGACTATGTGGGGTATGTACCTGGCTACAGGGGGAATATGTGGGGCCTGTCCCTGACTACAGGGGGGGCTATGTGGTGCATCTCCCTTTCTATATGGGGCATATTACCTGGCTGCAGGAGGCAACTACCTGGCTACAGAGGGCAAAAATACCTATCTACCTACATGGGCAGATATAACTGTCGTCTACAGTGGGCTTTATACCCACTTATCTACCTACAAGGGTCATATATACCTATCTACCTATGGGGCGGCAATATATTCTTCCTGATGGCTCTCAAAGGGATAATTATAATAGCAATACTGTACAAATGTAACAGTTAAGGAGAAATTCCATTTACACAGTTCTAAAATTATGTCGGCCCTTTAAGGCCCTTTTAACTACGGCGTGAGGCTGATGTGGCCCCCGGTGAAAACGAGTTTGACACCCCTGGTCTATGTAATGCAGGACATGACAGCTCATCCAGAGTGTGAGAGGCTTTTTGTAACTATGCATTTTGTCCAGGATATGCAGAACCTGAACATATGACACAATTTATTAATTAAGACTTATGGAATAGACTATATGAAAATTAGTTTTCTAAATTGGACATTCCCCTTAGTCACAAAAAAATATGCTATTTAATCTTTCATTGACTATTATATTAGCTTCACATACTATTAGGACCTATTATGCTATTTGTATACCTACATTTATGTCATGTGTCTTATTCTCAACCATACAAACAATACAAATCATTTCTCGGTTGTAGCTACATTCCTGGAACAATATTCCTACATTGGCTCCATAGAAGATTTTCAAATGGGGGGCGTGGCCTGACCAAGGATGTGAGCAGACCTGTGCCTGGTGAGCTCCCATCTACAGCTCCTTTCTGCAGCCCAAATAAACCCTTTACAACCATCCTGCTAACTAAAAAGCAACCATCTGAGGACATGTACATCAGACTTGTTATCCTGTGAAAACCTGGGGTCTGTATCTTCAATGGCACTGGAGCTGAAGCAAAATAACAACTCTGGGAACCTCTCACATCTACTAAGGTAGGCTTGTAACAGCTACCCTTTCCAGGGCTGCTGCTGGCCTCACTGAAAACTGCCTACAAAGCTACTGCAGCACATGTCCTGCTTTATATAAAAGTTTATCTGCCACCTCTTGGAAAGCACTGGTGCTCAAGAGACATTTTAGTGAGCTATTCAATCAGCAGTGCTGTGCTCAGTGTAACCCTGCAGTGCCCAGCATTCCTCCATTACCAGAACTTTCCTGCTGAGTCATGCTGCAATATCACCTCTGACAGCCTCACAATCTCAGTCTGAGACTATTATAACCTTTCTCTGCAGCCTCCATACAGCTCCTGATATAAGTACTTGCTGTTTCAGTGCACTGGACTCTGCTACTTCTTGGGAAGCACTGGTGATCAGGAATCATTTTAGTGAGCTATTCAGTCAACAGTGCTGTGCTCAGTGTCAGTTTAAACCGGAAGTGTCCAGCATCCCTCCACTGTCAGGACTTTTCTGCTAATTCCTGCTGCAGTATTATATCTGAAAGTCTCACCATCGAAGCCTGAGTCTATTATAGGCTTTCTCTGCATCCTTGATACACCTCCTGATGTAAGCACTTTTTACTTCAGTGCACTGGACCCTGAACTCACTCACAGGGCTCCTACACTCTCCTTAGGGTTTACCTGCATTTTGAGACTGTTTCAATCATTTTTCCAGAAGTACCCTTTTTCTGTGTTATTTAGAATCGTTCATACTATCATACCTGTAAAGAAAGGAAAAAGGAGGAAAAAAAAAAAAAAACAAAAAAAAAACCCCCTTCACATTACAGCTTTATATCTTAATACCCCAACTTTTACAGCCCTGTCGCAGTTTTTAAAAATTCACGTTCAAAAATGGAAGGCAAAAAAGAAAAATAAAAAAGAAAAGCCAACAATTTGCCAGAATTTTTTTCTTCATCACAAGACCGCCTTTCGCCAGGGGGGCCCCACATTTCCCCCCCCCCTTCCCTCCCCACTTTCTTCAAGGCAGAATAGTGGCTAGATCAGCGGACCCTTTGGACTCCCAACCTCTCACCGTTGCAATTCTTATAACTCTTCTCCCTTTGTATTTTCTATACAATTAAATTACAAAAAAAATTTTATATAAACAGGGATTTTGCCCTTTTTCACTGCAAAAATTTTTAACCCCTGTTAAAAATAACTTTTATAAAATCATCTAAAATTTATTCCTAAACCCCTATTCTACCAACACACCTAAATGATACAGCATCAAATATCTCCATCAGTGGGTAATCGCCTGATTAGGGGGTCCGCTTTAATGACAGATAATATCACGTAGTATTTTACAATTCTTTAACCCCAAAGCTACCCCAAGCTTTTCCCCCCATGAAATTTTGGGTTTTTAGGGGATTCAAAAAAAACTCCTCTCGTGTGGAATAAAAATACGCATATAAAAAGCATATAAAATCTATCTATGAGGGGTATTAAACCGCTATGGGTGAGATAGAAAAAAGTGAATTAGCTTGGAAGCTGCCGGGGTATAAAGTGAAAATTCCTCGCAGCCCCTTTGGTATGTGGCACCCGGGTTTGAAGGGATACGTTGATTTTTTCTGCACCCCTTTTAAATCCCTTTACTTGGCCTTTAGTGTTTAACAATACAGCCCCTAATTTTCGTATTAATGTATATTGTTTTATATTTGGGGGCTATTAACATGTGCGCATATACCCCTGCCTTTATTTAAGTCTGGCTTCCCGGAAAAGTTGTTGCGCATGACCAGAAACAGATAAAATGTCATTTGTTACTTCAGCGAAAGCAAAACTCCCCTCACAAAAACCCCACTATCACGGCGCAGCCCAGCGTTCAAAAAAACGCTCTGCGCATGTCCGGGAAAAAAAGGGCGCCCGGAAATGCGCGAAATCAAAATCGGACTAAATCTAGCCCCCTTAATTTTACATCGCTTAATTTAGAAGGACACCTAGTCGTTTTCGGTAGCGCCACGGAAACCAAACCAACTTTACACCCGGCAGCCAAATAAATTTTCCCCATCAAAGGGTTTAAAACCCGCGACACGATTTTCCGCAAGACCGCCAATTGTTGCTAAGCACCCCCAAAATTTTTTGTGGCCCGTTGTAAAAGGATGTGATGAGTGTAACGGGGCTTTTAATCAGGGTAAATTTTAAAATTGGGGTCAAAAATTCATTGTCTTAAGTGACATAAAATTATCGGGGCTATAAGTAATAATGAATATTGAAAAAAAATGATGTATAATAATGATACATAAATAGGTAGCTTTAAAAAATCAATATTGGCCCTCTGTGAAGAGTACGAACGAAACAGGCAGAAAAAACAGCCCCAAGAGACCTACTCTTTAAAACATCCAAATTAAAAGTCTCTTTAAGCCCCCTTTTTTGGATAAATGATTCCATAGGGTAAATCCAGGGGTCTTTACAAAAAATTGGGTTACCCCATTTCCCTCTTGGGGACGGTCTCACTACCTCCATAATCAAAAAACGCGGGAAAATTCCCCATTCTCCTTATGATTTCCCCAAAATGTCGAGCTACGGGGTTTTCTTTCTTTTGTAGCCCCCCCAGTGTTCTCCCCCCCTCCTTTTGAATGTTCTCTTTGTTTTTCCAATTTAATTCAGTGGGCAGGGACTATGCACAGTTGTACTCCTTCTGTCCTACAATTGGCAAACAAACGTTTAAAAAAAGTTTTCCATTTGAGGCACTTGTAAAGGATTTAGTTTTTTTGTTTATGGGGGGGAACATTCTGCCAATTTAAACATCCCCATCTTTTTCCCCTTTCAACCCAAGTACCTTGGGGGGGGGTATTGGTGTATAATGACTTTGGATCATCTTTTTTTTAATGGTCTTCCCTTCAAATAATTTTATAAAGGGGGTAGCGGGAGGTACCCCTTAGATCCTGGCCCCAACCCTAAATTTTCCCCCAATATTTTTTTGGGAGTTCACAATTTAGATTTCTATCGTAAAAGTTGCATTACACGTGTTTGTTGTTATCTTTATCCCCCGGGGGATTTACCTGTAGTAATGTTGTCCTTTTTTTTTTTGGATGCTTAGGGTGTTTCCCAAAAATTGAGGGTTTTCCTCGAAAAGAAATCTTTCTTTCAGTATCCCTGATGTTCAAAAAGTCTCATCTCTGGGGGCATTTTTCCTTAAAACTTCAGGAATTGACTTGGTATCCTTTAAGGGTAAGGGTGATAACTTTCCCCAAGTGCAAGCTGTTGGTTGCTGGGGGTTTTCCCTTAACATAAGTTGGTGTTGCCATTCGTCTTTAAAATAGGACTTTCCAAGAAGGGAAAAACAATTTTTCTTGCCTTCAAATGTGAAGTGCAACCAATCTCGTTTTTTTTAAGCTGTGCAACAAAAATTCAAAATCCACCCTTGCCCTTCCCAGAGGACGGGGGATGCATCAATGTCCCCCCCAGAATAAAATCTGGGGGGGCCTGATGTCTCCCGGGTTGGGATCCCAAGGGGCCTCCCACCACCCCGGCGATTGCATAAACGGGGGGCGCGGGCTCCCCATTGGGTGCCCCTGAGCGGGTGGGGTCTTTTACAGAAAGAAAAAAAATTATGTTAAAACCAAAGTATTAGTTGATGACAAAGGCATTGTGAGCCGGGGAAATTTTCTTAATTTTTCTTGTGGACAAAAAATATTCAACTGTAAAATGCCTTTTTCAGTGGGGATTTATTTATATAAACTTTCAAATCTATAAAACCCCAAAATACTTCTTTATTGATTTGAAAATCCCTTCCGTCGCGCGTAAATCGAGTGTCTTTATGTAAGATGGCAATGTGGTTACAAATCCTGTAAGATATTTTTATAAAAATCCCTTTTTGCGTAAATTGATCCTACCCTGGATTATTGGTTCCCTTTTTGGGGGTACAGCCCTTATGAATCTTTGGGATCAAATTAAAATTAGGTATTTGAGGTGGGGGCATATGAATTGAATTTGGTGGTTTTTAAAACCCATTCTAAGCCCCCACAAGTAATTCTCCAGGTTTTCATTAAAATTTGCGGTGGGTCTTGGGGGGTTTAGAATTCATTGCCTTTTGTCCCTAAGAAGATCATTGAAAATTTTTTTATACTGTTTTGTTTTTTAAAATAATTTAAAATTTCCCCCCTTATCGGGGGGTTTTTATAATTATTGTTTTGCCCCGTTCCAGTGCTGAAAAATGTCCTAGTTTTTTCTGTAAAAGATTATTATGGAAAGGTAGTCTGTTCATTTTAAAATTACGGAGTTCTTTAGGATATTTGCAAAAAAAGATAAATTTTCAGTGTTCTAACTGTTGGGGCATTCCCCCTTACTTTTAAGTTTCAATTTTGTTTTTGCCTTCTATTGTTTCCTCCTCCTCCTAAGGGCACTAAAGTATGGAACCCTCTTAGTCCCGTGCTGTAACCCCAATTTTTTGGCATTCAAAATTTTATCTTTAATTTTAAAAATTTGTGCCCCTTGAGCTTACGCCCAAAAAGGTGTAGTCTTTGGTATTGAAAAATATAAATTTTGGGTGGGGACTATGTCGACCCCCCTGTAAAATCTGAATTCCCCTTTATTCCAAAATGCCTATCTGTAGAAATTTTTTTTTGGGTTGTCTAATTTTTTTATTTCTGGGCGGTGTTCAGGCCGGGTGAGGGCCTCTCCAAGCCCTCAAAAAAGGAGGGTATTTGAATTGCCAGAGGTTTAGGAGGCATAAAAATCCTTGCATCCCCTTCCTCCCCGAGTTCTGGCGAGGACCCCCTTTTCTAGCTCGAGATCCCTTGTTCTCCCCGGACCGCGATGTTTGTTATTGTATCCCAGGGTTTGCGTCAATGATAGTAATTCCCCAGGGTGATAGGTTTGGTTTTGAGAAATTAAAGCTTTCCCTTCCCTTTAATTTCCGGGGTCCCTCAGATATTTTTTGCGTTTACGTGCCTTTAATACCTGTTGAATTTCTCTTTAGAATTTTGTAAACTTTGTTTCTCCTTCCCCTTAAATCTGGATCCCTTGAGTTTTGTGCCTGTTTTTTCAAGTTTTTTAGAGTTGTAGAGGTACTTTTTAATGTTTTTTTTCCTCTTTAAGTAGAATTTTTTCATAAGTTGTACCGGCTATCTATAAGTTCTGTTTTTCCCCCCTACCAAAAAGGATTCCGATGTGATTTTGTAGCAGGTGTTATTTAAAATTTGAGTCCACTTTGGTATGATGCGTGATTCAATTTTTAGTGTTCTAGTGTTTGTGCTTCCCACAGGATTTTAATTTTTGCTCGATAAAACTGTATTTTAAGTTGTTTTAATACCATCTTGGTCAGAAAAATCACTTTGATCAGACTCCAAATAAAGTTGAAAAAAACTGTCTTGCCTCTGTCGCCATTTCTCTTTATCCACAGGGCCACTTAAAAAACTACCAAAATTTTGAAAATTTCACACAAATTTTTTATCAACAGAGGGTTTTGTCCTTATCAGCAAAAAAAAATCCCTTTAAAAACATAAATTTTTTAAACATCTAAAAATTTTATTCCTAAACCCCTATAAATACCCCAAACACCTAAATTTTTACGTACTAAAATTTATCCCCGTGGAGTAATCGCCCTGATTTAAGGGGGGGCTCCCTTTAAAGAAAAATAATTTCATGTTTGTATTTTACAATTTTTAATTTAAGTTCCCAACGCGTTTCCCCATGTATTTTGGGTTCACAGGGGATTTTAAAAAAATCCTCTCGCTGTGGAATAAGAAACGCTATATACAAGCATTACAATCTATCTATGCGGATATATCACCGCTTGGGTGAGATAGAAAAAAATGATATTAGTTGGAAGTGCAGGTATAAGTGATAATCCCCGCAGCCCCTTTTGGTATGCTGGCACCAGGATAGAAGGGATCAGAATGATTCATTTCTGCATCCCCTTAAAAACCTTATTGGCCCTTTAGATGTATAAAAATACAGCCCCCAAATCTTCAGTTTTAAAGTAAATTTTTTTATACCTTTTGCGGGTTCTCTTAAATGTGCGCATTACCCTGCCCTTTATTAAATTGGCTTCCGGAAAGGTTGTATGCGCTGCCCGGGAAACTAGATAAAATGTCATTTTCCCATTCACTTCAGCGAACAAAATAAGCCTGCACAGAAACCCCCACTATCCCGGGGCAGTCGGCAAATTTAAGAACGCTTGGATGTCCAGGAAAAAGGCGCCCGGCAAAAAGCGGCAATCAAAATCCGGACTAACTCTCAGCGGTTAAAATATTAATCGCTTACATTTAGAAAGGCGCCCTAGTCATTCGGTCAGGCCCCCGGAAAACCCAAAACCAACATCTGGCAGCCAAATCAATTCATATAGGTTAAAAACCGGCAACATTATCCCGCACAGACGCAAATTGGGGCAAGCAGCCCCAAATTTCTTTAAAATGGCGTCTTTAACAGATGTGTAGAGTTTTAACATGGGCATTTAATTCGGGTAAAAAATTGGGGTACAAAAATTCTTGTCTTAAGTGACATAGTTTTTGGCTATAAGTAATCAATGAATATAAAGAAAAATGTAATGATATAAATGATACTGAAATCGGTCACTTTGCAAAAACAATATTTGGGCCTCTGTGAAGAGTCGAACGAAACAGAGCGAATAAACAGACCCAATACGAGCCTACCAAAAAAATTCCAAAGCAAAATTCTTAAGTCCCTTTGGTAAATGATTCCTTTCGGTTAAAAACCCCTGGCCCCTTTAAACCCAAAATTGCTATCCCCCTTTTCCCCCTCTTTGGGGACGGGTTCACTCCTCCCTAAACAAAAAAGCAGAGATTCCCCCCTTTTCCCTTATGATGTTCCCAAAAAAGTCGAGCTACTGGCGTGTCTTTTTATTACGTTGTCCCCCGATTTCTCCCACCCTCCTTTTGATGTTCTCTTTTTTTTTTCCAATATAATTCGTGGGCAGGGACATATGCCTGTAGAAATACTCTTTTGTCCTACAATTGGCAAAACAGAATAAAAAATTGTTTTCCATTTGAGGCACTTGTGAAGGATTTTGTTTGTTGTATTATGGGAGGTTACATCTTGCCCCCGTTTAAACATACCCATTGGTTTCCTTTTAAGCCAAGTACCTTTTAGGGGGGGGTATTTTTTGTATAAAGACTATGGATCAGTTATCTTTAAAGGATCTTCCCTTTGATAAGTTATCAAAGGGGGAGCAGGAGGATCCCTCTAGATCCTGGGCCAACCTCAATATTCCCCCAAAATTTTTTTTAGGATGTTTTAAAACTTTAGATTTTTATCGTCAAAAGTTGCGATTACAGGCTTTGTTGTTTTCTTTATCCCCCTGGCCCCTTGGGATCCCAACCCGGGAGCGATCAGTGGCCCCCCCCGTTTTTTTGGGGGAGGTCATTGATGACATCCTGTCCCTTTGGGGGGGGCAAAGGTGTGTTTTGAGGAGTTTGTTTCCCGTTAATAAAAAGAGATTGTATGCACTTCACATTTGAAGTGCGAAAAATTGTTTTACCCTTCTTGGATGTCCTTATTATAAAAATGGGAATGGCAAATCCATGGATTTATAGGAAACCCCGAACCCAAAGCTTTCTTCATTGGGGAAAGTATATCCTTTTCCCTGTAAAGAGAGGAATCCCCAAAGGGTTAATTCCCGAGAGTTAAGAAAATGCTCCAGAGATGAGGACTTTAGGAGACGTCGGGTTCTGAGAGAAAATTTCTTGTCGGGATTTCCCTCAGGAGGTTTTGGGAAAAGCCCCAAGGCTGCACAAAAAAAGAATAGGACAAAATTATACGGGGAAATCCCCGGGGGATAAAGATAAAACAAAGCACGTGTAATCGCAACTTTTGCGATTAGAATCTAGAAGTTGTGAAAATCCTCAAAAAATTTTTTGGGGTATTGAGGGTTTGGGCCAGGTCTAGAGGGTACCTCCCTGCTACCCCTTTTTAACTTATCGAAGGGGAAGTAAAAGATTGATGATTTCCTTGTATTATAACAATCCCCCCCCAAGGTACTTGGCTTGAAAGGAAACCTGGGAGTTTAAATGTGGGCAGGATGTGTAGCCTGCCCCTAATCAACAAATAAATCCCCTTTAAAGTGCCTCAAAGGAAAACAATTTTTTATTCGTGATTTTGCCAATTGTAGGACAGAAAGGGGTAGTTTTACATGTGATATGTCCCTGCCCACTGAAATTTTAATTGGAAAAACAAAGAGAAAATTCAAAAGGGGGTGGGAGAAAATCTGGGGGAATTTCGTAAAAGAAGAGACACGCCAGTAGCTCGACAGTTTGGGAAATCAAATGGAGAAAAGGGAATCTCTGCGTTTTTTTGATTATGGAGGTAGGAGACCGTCTCCAAGAGGAGGGGGGTGACGAAATTTTTTTAAAGAGGCCCCTGGATTTTCCGTATGGAATCGTTTATCCAAAGGGACTTATGAGATTTGCAATTTGGATTTTTATTGAGTAGGCTCGTACTTGGGTCTGTTTTATTTTCTGCCGGGTTTTGTTCGTACTCTTCACAGAGGCCAATATTTATTTTGCAAAGCTGCCGTATTTCATGTATCATTATTATAATTTCATTTTTTTTTTTTTATTCATTGTTTCTTATAGCCCGATAATCTATGTAGCTTAAGACAAAAGAAATTTTTTTACCCCGAATTTTTTTGACCCCGAATTAAATTGCCCATGTTACATTTTTCCTCCGTTTTACAGCGGCCACTTTTAAGAAATTTGGGGTGTTGCGAATTGGCGGGTCTGTGCGGAAATTTTTTAGTGCGGCGGTTTTAACCCTTGTATGGGTTTTATTTGGCTGCGGGTGTATGTTGGTTTGGTTTCGGGTTTTGGGGTGACCGGAAGTGATAGGGCTGTCCTTTTAAATGTAAGCGATGTATTGTACGGCGCTTTGGGTTTTGTCCGGATTTTTATTTGGCGCATTTGCCCGGGGGCCTTTTTCCTGGGGAAAACGCAGAGCGTTTTTTGAGAGCCGGGGCTGCGCCGTGATAGTGTGGGGGGTTCTGTGCAGGCGTGTTTTTTTCGCTGAGGGGAATCGGAAAGACTTTTTTTTAGTTTCCGGTTTTGGCGTACAACTTTCCGGAACGCCCAGACTTTTAAAAAGGCAGGGGTATATGCGCACATGTTAAGTGAAACCCCCGGAATAGGTAAAAACAAAATACATTAATACTGAAAAGTTAGGGGGGTTTTTGTTATACATCTAAAAGGGCCAAGTAAGGTATTTAAGGGATGCAGAAAAGAAAACATTCTGTATCCCCCTTTTATCCTGGGTGCCAGCATACCAAAAGGGGGCGGGATTATCATTTATACCTGGCACTTCCAAGTAAGTATCATTTTTTTTATCTTCACCCTAGCGGTGTATATCCGTCAAGTAGATTGTATATGGTTGTATTTAGGTATTTTTTCCACAGCGAGAGGGGTTTTTTTGAATCCCCCGATGAACCCCAAAAATTTCATGGGGGAAACGGTTGGGATACTGTGATTAAAGAATTGTAATTAGTATAAGGAATTATCTGTCATTAAAGCGGGCCGCCCTTTTAAACAGGGGATTACTCCATGATGGGGTGAATTTTTGTATGCTGTTTTCATTTTGGTGTGTTTTGGTGTATTGGGGTTTAGGAAGTATAATTTTAGATGATTTAGTAAAAGTTTTGTTTTTAAAAGGGTTTTTTTTACAATCTGACCCAAAACAAATGAGGGAGAATTGAGACAAGATATTCAGTCTTTGCATCACGAATGAGCACGTTTTAGACTAAGATGTCAGAGTTTGCTGCCTCTATAATGCCCTTTAAAGACGCCAATAGGTATGGGAAGAAAAAGGTGCAGCGTCTTTCAGCCAAAATTCGCCCCAGGATAGGGCCCGCCGCAACAAATTCAGAGTCGTTTGGGATCCAGAATCTGTTACCCCTGACTCACTAAATATTACCTAACGGCCCTTTTGGCTCTAGTATGCCCGGGGGAAGTCAACAGGAGCGAAAATAGACCGGATACATAGGATCCAAAAAAACCAAAAATTCCCACAGCAAGCCCCGGGGACCTATTCTCGGGATCCTTTTTTACAACCAAAAAAAACTTCTTAAGAGCTCCCGCAAGCTGAAAAATTACCAGCCCTTCCGACAATTCCATTTTCCCCTGACCTTTCAGCAGTTTACCATCCCAAAAAGAGGGGAGTTCCACCCTTACCCAAGTTTCTGGGAAAAGAGAAATTCACTAAAGATGGGTACCCCATCAAGTTATCGTGTTGAGATGGCCCCAAAATTCATTTGTAGCTCCCCAAAGGGCCTGCTCTATTTAAAAAGCTGGAATTGATCTCTCCTGAAAATCCACCTGCCCGAAAAGAAGCACGCCCATCCGAGATGATCCCCCCCTTGGGTCCGGGAAAAAACTTTCCCGAAACCCAAAGATTTTTGGGACTGATTGTCCTTAGTACCTTTTGTTTGTGCTCCCCCATAGGAGCTCCTGAGGGGAACTCTCATGCTTCACTTTTTTAAAAATTTTATTTTTTTTTTTTAAAAAAAAAAAACTGTTCCTTCTTTTTTATGTTAAAGGGCCTTTGCCACAATTTTTTTCCTTTTTAGGAATTTGTTTCTTTTTTGAAAATGTTCTTGTTTTTTTTTGTTCAAAATGTGGTAAAATTCCCCTCTTTATTTTTTTGAAACCCCTTTTTTTTTGGGTTTTTTTATGATATAACATGTCTGTAGCTCACTGTGTGCTTCCCTACTTACATCATGTCTTTAAATTCTTCATATAATTTAAAGGGTTTAAATTTTCGCCCTTCAACGCTCTTTGCTTTTGAAGAGATTACAAAATAAAAGCAATATTATTTGTTTGCAAAAAACCCAATCTCACTTCTAAAGATCAACTAGATTAAAACTAAAATTTCCCTTCTTTTCAAGCTCACCTCCTAAAAAAGAGCTGGTTGTAGCAATTCTAATAAAAGAATTCTTTTTCATTTCTCTTTTACAATCATTATGCCCGAAGGTCGCTATGCTTATTGTCTGCATTTTAACCCCAAACCCTATACACCACACAATTTATGCTCCAAAGGGAAAAAAAATTCCCTTCATTAAAAAAAGTTGTTAAAAGGCAAGACTTTAAAAGGGGGGGTTGCCCTCGGGAGTTTTAATTTCAGTTGTTTGTGAAAATTTGATATCGGGCTTCGACCTAAACCTTGCAAATGATCTTAAATCATATTTATTAAAAGCCTTCAACTCTGGGTATTTCATACCCGGAAGAGTTATACATTCTTTTCTCCCCCTAAAAATGACCTCTGAATTGACTTTTTTTTTACTAGATAAAATATTCTTAAGGCTTTTATCATCAATTTTTGGATAATCCGGGGTCCCCATCCCCCGTTGAAATGTGCCTAGAACCAAAAATTCACCCCCAAATATTCCTTTGGCGCCTAAATTTTTCTTTAAAAAAAAGAGATCACTCATATATTGCATCTGAGATTAAACATTTTTTTTAAAACAAACTCTCTTTGTTCCTCAGTAGCCCCCTGTGTTGCCCCCTAAAGCCTTTATTAAGGTAAATTTTGCCCAAGTACAAAAGTAGGAAAAAAAAAAACCCCCAAAAACCCCCTTGTATTTATTGTCTGATATTGAAACAAGACAAGCTTTAAACTTGCCCACCCCCTCAAAACCAAGACTCCCGTAGATTTGGGAATAAATAAAACAATGTATTTCAAAATAGGGTTAAACCCCTGGCCAAAATGAATGGCCCAATTCTATTACAGGAGCGGGCCCCAAGCAAACGTTGGCAAGCCGAGTGAAACAGGTTCACCCCAAAACCCCAGAATCATACCCCTTTTTCCCCAATGGTGGTAAAAAATAAACCCCTAGACATTTCAATTACTTCGCTGACTATTTAAAAAATCTTATAACCTAAAAAAAGGATCATTCCTCCCACCCTTTGGAAGAGCACATTAATCTTTTCCCTTAAAATTCTTTTAAATCCCCCATACTATTGTGCCCGCAAGCAAATTGAATGCCCCCTTTTCACAAACCCAAAGTCCGGGAAAGCAATGGATAGAAAAAACAACCCCCGGGGCCCTGTGGCCTTTCTAATGAGACTACCAACCTTCTCAGCCTTCTTTCTCCCCCTTTTAACATCACTTTTTAATGAGATATTTTTAAAGAAAACAACTTTAAAGGAACTCCTTGCGGAATTTAACTCAATCCCAAAACCGGGGAAAGCCCAATACCATCTAACTATAGACCCATTTCCCTTTTAAAATTCAATTTAAAATATACCCAAAGCTTTTTTCCACCCCCTTAATTTTGTTCCCCCTGATCCATAAAGATAAAGTGGGTTTCTTTCCCCGGGAGGCCAGAGACGCCCGGCCCCTTTAGATCTTGTGTTGCGGGCTCTTCGTCTCGATGTGGCTTTTTGTCCCTCGATGCAGAAAAACCCTTTGATAGGGTTAACTGGGTTTACTTCGCTCTGTCTTGATAAAATTTGCCCTTGGGATTTTATCTTGGATCTAAATGCCCCCTCTACTCCACGTTTCAGCACAAGTCTCACTTCCGGTTTTCTTTCTTCCCTTTCGTTTATTTAAAGGGGCACGCTCAGGGATCCCCTCTTCCCCCTGTTTTTGTTTTATCATGGAGCCCCTAGGTCTATTAGTCCCCCACCTTATTCGGGCCTCAATTAATAATGTTATATAAAAAAAGCTTATATGCTGATGATGTGATGCTTAAACCCCGACCCTTCCTCTTCCATGAAGAAATTCTTAAAAATTCTAAAATCCTTTTCTACTCTCTCCTTTTATAAATTTAAATAGATTAAATTTTGTTTTTGTTTCCGTGCAATGTGTCCTCAAAACTTAAACTAGGATCCTTGGATTTAATAGGCAGGACTTTGAATTTTTGGGTTAAAGTTCTCCTACCCCATTCTAAATATTAATGATAATTCAACCCTTTATCCCATTATTAACTCGGGGAAAACAAACGTTTTTCCTCTCAATTTGTCAGGGCTGCCGAATTAATGTTGTGAGATGTCTTTGCTTCCTAAATTTATTTATGTTTTGCAGGGCTATCCCCCTTTTTCTTCCTTCCCCTTGATACAAAATTTTTCTTTACTTGCAAAGTTTTTTTTGGAAAAGGCCAGCCTAAATTAAGAAAAACCTATCTTTGTCTAAAAAGGGGGGCCCCGCTTTCCCAATTTGGGGGCCTACAAACCAGCAAATTTTTCTGGGGCGGGCCCTTTTTCTGGGCACCAATCTGAAAATAATTTGGGCCATATTGCCCCTCTTTCACTCCCAAACCAGTAAATCTCATCGTTCTTTAAAAGTAGGTGCCCCCTTCCAACTGCTTCATTAATCTGTAAATGCCCTCTTCCAAAAAACTGTTCTCATAGTGTTCCAAAAAAATTGGTTTATTACAAAAGTAAATCTCTCTCCTTTTTCCTTGTTTTGGAAAAACCAAACCCTTTCGTTTCAGCTTGGAGTGAATACAATATAATATCAAATAGAGCAATTATTGTGCCCCGGGGGCTAAAAAACCTTTTAAGACCTGGCCAAAATTTAAAATCCCTACCTCAATGTTCTTTAAGATCTCCCTTAGGGATGTGAACAATCTATTCATTGGCCCCACTCGAATACTTTCTCCCAATTCCCCCCTTCATATTTAAAAAAAAAATTATGAGAAAGGCTCTCCTTGCTTTAAACAGATTTCTTATGGGCAAATTTTAAGGGAATTCCAACCCCCCGACCAAATGGAGGGAGAACAAAAACCCCAACCTTTTCCCTGAGCAATGGAACCAGGCCCCTCTACCCCCCAAAAGGGTTTTTCCCAAAGTCCAACTCAAGAAACTATGCACAAAATTCAACTTAGGTGGAAATTACCCTACCAGACTAGCCCTATGTTCCCGGGCTCTTTTCCAAATTTTTTTGGAAAAGATGGGCAGCAAAGGGAACCCTACTTATATCTGGGGGTTGCCCCAATAATTAAAAATTTTGGGGAAACGTTGCCTCTTATTACAGGAAGTAAATTTGGGTCACTTTACAGTTTTCCCCAAATTAGCACTCCTAGATAAAATTTTATGGAAAACCGCCGTTCCAGAAAAGTTTCTTTTTACATATTTAATTGCCGCTAGAAAAGTATAGCATTCACTGGAAGGGCCCCGGGGCCCCTTTTATTTAAGGGATGCCTTAAATTTTAGCTGCGCCTGTAAACTAAGGGGGATTGTCCCCCTTTTTACTCTCACAAAAAACGCTCTCTATGGGTACTTGGTTTCTCCCAAAATTCCACCTGAAGGGTTAAAACACCGTATTTTTGATTTAAAGTTTTTTCTACCCCAAAATTTGCTCATAAATAACCTTGGTTAGTTGTTTACTGTTTTCTGTTTTTTTGCTTCTCATGCTCATCTAACAGACTGTTTTTACCCGTGATATCGAATAGTTCTACCATCCTTTGTGTAACCCTTGGAATCTCTCTTTTGATTTTATTTATTTTATATCGTACATGTCAATATCAATAAAAAGTTTGAAAAGATTTTAAATTTCTCTTTGGGGGCCTTGCTTTGAATTTTGTGTTGGTGGGAATAAAACAAAAAAGTCAGTAGGAACTGGAATGCGGTGAAAAGAAAGGTCTTACGTTATCTCCATATGCCATAATTGAAGGACAGTAAAAGGACAGGACATGCTCCTTGGTACTGGGTACAGCAAACATCAAATTCTATTAAGCATCCTTAAATTATTTTTCTGCAATGTTAAAACATTAGCACTATGTCAAGTTATCTGTGTCATGGTTCTGAAAGGAAGCAGGGTCCTGTGGGCTTTCATTCTTCAAGCCAACAATTTTGTTTGTAAACCGATTGCAGAGGAATGAGGAAAACAGTTTATCTGCAGTGCTGGACGAGTGTCAGAAAGGTCTGGACTAAACTGATTATGAATTGAATTAGCTCTAGACCCGAAGACAAATCCTTTTTCCAAATTTTAAAAAATATGGGATTTTTAGACCCCCAAAATAAGGAGATTTTTTTAGCCATTTACGTTATTTTTTTTTATTTCTATCTAAATTGTTTGCAAAAATACAGCTCACCCCATAACCCCCCCAACACAAAAAACTAAAATGGAAAATAGTCCACAAATGGGAAGACGATGCAGATTTCCATAAAAAAACAGAAAATTTTTAAAATTAAAATAAAAAACGTGCAAAAAACGTGCTTATCGTTTCAGGCGTCTTTGTTATACAACAAAAACCCCAATTTTACTAAAAGGGTTAACACCTGAAACGCGTAAGTAGCTGTTTTTTGCATTCCTGTTATTTGTGTTTATGTCTGTAGTACACTCCTGTCTTTATGGGAAACGGGATCTTCTGCCGATTTTTGGGGCTATCTAGGTATAGATAATATTTATGAGACACTTCCCTGTATACTGAGGAATACAAAACTGTTATGTTGCCTTCATATAACAAATTATAAACATACCCAGTGAGATTCATCATGTATTGAACTTCTCAGAATATAGCATATACTTTTTTTTTAGTTTTGTAGTAGTATTTTGGATGTAATGATAATTTAGACTAGGACAACTTTGCAGGTCATTTAGGTAGTAAGTGGTAGAGCCTCAACAACCTGTATTTTAACTAGAGCTGTCATAAAACCAAAAGTTGCGTGAGTGCTCATATTAGGCAATTATAATATATCCAAAGTAAGCAGTGTTCAGTTCTTTCTGTAGCGATTTCACGTCTGAGGAGGTGCAGTGGGCTCTGACTGCCACCCAGCCCACTGTCCCTGCCTACTTGGCGTGTTGCCCTAGATGGCAGACCCCAACTGGACAACAGTCCCTACACTACTACGTGCACGGCCATTAGGGGTACGCAGAGTCAGACAGTCCGGGTCAGAAGCGGTACGAGTATGCCAAAGCCAAAAATCAGAAGACAGGAGAATATTGGGAAACAAGCCAAGGGTCAAAATATGGACGGTAACGCGGTACAGAATCAGAGGTAATAAACATAGTCACGGAGCAAGCCGAGGTCTGGAAAACTGAGGTAATCAAACACGAACTGGGAAACGAGGGGAAGTGCAAAGGGATTACCTTTCTCAGGCAAGGATTGACAGGAGTGAGCAGGTTTAAATGAGACGCCCAGACACCGCCCCAGCAGCCGATTGGTGCAGCCTCCGGGCCCTCCTATTTGCCAGTGCGACACACCCTCTGACCTGATTAGAATCGGAGCTGTCACTTCTAGGCTCATCAGCCAGGCCTCTCCCTGGGTGTGTTAACTGGTTATAGGGATTAACCCCGCAGCGCCTTGCTGCTCCATGGCAGAAACATGCGCCGTGACAAGCAGCTGGAAATCAAAAAACAGGGGTTATTGGCTTTATAACTGAGCCACAGATGCTGTGATTAGAAAACCCCATGAACAGAGCTCTAGCTCTGAACATTTTTGCTATTATAATAATAATAGGTCTCACTAAAATTATTGTAAGACCTCAAACATTGTAATAAACTATTATAGCTTGGCCAGCATTTACGTCAAAACTGGATTCTGGATATTGGTGAAAATCCCAAATCTTGATTGATTAGTCAGATAAATAATTCCTACATTCATATTTATTTTTCACCACCTTACTAAGACCAATATTTCCACCATACAGGGACCATATTGTGTTATAAACTTGTTCTACACAGGCTCTCTCCAGGCCATATAAGTGATTAAACTAGGGTTACATTCACTTAAAATGACATTTTTACATCATGTCAGCCTGTGGCCTATGAGTGTGCATGCAGAGTAAGGAGTCAGTGGTTTCCTTGGTTGGCTTTAGTAATCAGTTACGTATACATACAATTCTGCCAGAGAAATTACCTCCTGGGTTTCTTTATTATTGGTGCCATCATTAATAGGGCACAATGCTATTATTAGGCCTGTCACCCTTACAAAAGAGCAACCACAACATCTACATAGTAGGGTTTTATAGCCATGAGACTTTTTGTGGATCAAAATTGTAGGTTAATAGGTTAAACTAGGTGGATATATCTTTTTTATCAACCTTACTAAGTATTCTATTTTAATTTTGTGCTGCTACAGATATGCATATAATTTTCTTATGCACAATTAAATGGGTTTTCTACAAAGATCATATCTGCAATGATGCGGACAGTAAAAATAAGCATTTTTGCAATTGGTTTGCATAATCCAAATCGTTTAGTATAACAGCTATGAGCTAATCTGTGTGTCTAGAGATAAATCAACAGCCTGAGGTCGGGCTACAATCCCTTTTCAGCCTGTTGGGACATGCTCTCTGTGCTGTGATTGGATGCCTGCACTCTGTGCTTACTCCTCTCTGGACTGTGGAAAATGAAAGTGAAACTAGCTGCCTGTCATTGCTGTGTCTGTATAATAAATGCTGTCTCAGCTCCTCTCTATGCTCATCTCCCAGTGATGGCTCTATGTGAAGGATCTGGGCAATTACTGAGTCTCTAGCTGCTAGATTCACTCTCTCCCCATATAACACAGCCTTATACACTCTACTTCCCCTCTACTTCCTGCCTGATAATTGAGAGGGGAGAAAAGTGCAATGTAGTGATCGCTGCCACCGCCTGTGCAGATAGGCAGTGTCCGAGGCTGAACGGCCAGAATATACTCATCCCAGCCGTTCAGCGACTGGAGGCAGTGGTGCGATGTAATAACATCATTGCGCCGCTGCCGGTACTAGGCCCTAAGCCTATCTCTAGGCTTAGGGCTTAGTAGACGCTGGAACTGACGTCCCGAGCGGTTGGCGTGATCACCTAACTGGTGGGGGCCCTATATATAAACCTACTTAACTGCTGGGGACCGTATATATATACACCTACCTGACTGCTGGGGGTATATATACACCTACCTAACTGCTGGGGGCCCTATATACACTTACCTAACTTCTGGGGGACCCTATATATATATATATATATATATATATATATATATATATATATATACCGATGCAACTGCTATATACACATCTACCTAACTGCTGGGGGCCCTATGTATACATCTACCTACCTGCTGGGGGTCCTATACACACCTACTTAACTACTGAGGGGACCTATATATACCTACCTAGCTACTGGGGGCCCTATATATACCTACCTAATTGCTGGGGGCCCTATTTATACCTAACTAGCTATTGGAGACCTATACACATCTACCTACCTACTACTACATATACCTAGCCAACTACTGGGGGCCCTATATAAACCTAACTGCTGGGGAGCCCTACATTACCACCTACCAATTGGGGGGTCTTTTGTACCTACTAACCTACTGGTGGGTCCTATATACCTTCCTACTAGAAGGGGCCTTATATAGCTACCTATCTACTGAGGAACTCTATGAACCTACTTATTAGTGGGGCCTTTATACATACCGACTGGGAGCCTATGTACCTGCTTAGTGGGGGAGCTTTACAGTATATACCTACCTAGTGAGACTTTATATTCCAAACTATCTACGCTCCTTTTAGGTAGGTTAGACCCTAAAAATTAGTTAGATGAGAACTCAGACTCTTCCTATTAAGTAGGTAAAGTCCCCCTTCAGTATAGGGTTCCCTTCAACTACCTATTGTGGGCACTACATAGTACTCTTGGGGGGCTATGCTGAAGGGGGACTTTACCTACTTAATAGGAAAAGTCTGCCACTTAGCTGACTCATTTTGGGGTCTAATCTACCTAAAAGGAGTATCTACCTATACGCCTGTCTTTTTTGGGGGGTAGGGGAAGGTGTGGGCTGGCTACTATATTGGGTATGTTCCTACCTACTGGTGGCATTAATGAGGGCCCTCTAGTTGGTTGGGGCCACTTTCACTGTTTGGAGTCCAACATGTTTCTATGGTAAATTCTGAAGGGATGAGTTGTGGCCGGGAGAAGTCATCATGGCGGTCTGGACCAGATGAAGAAAGAAAAAAGAGAACGACTCAGCAGAAAAGACGTCACCTGTGAGTCCCTAAATGTAACTGCACTGTGGTTACTTCTGTGGCTGAAAAGCCTGTATACAACTGGTACCTACCACTATATAGTCCCTGTATGGCACTAATAGTGGTCTTAGTGTAATAGTTTACATTCAGTAACAGTACAATGGTATTATTCAGACTTTTTACGGTGGTAATATGTGGGGATGATGATGATGTACAGATATTAAACCCTTAAAGGAGTGTTATCGTTTGAGCTGCTCGTGCTGTTCAGCTAATTTTCTCAGATTGAGTTTGAAATCCAGGGGCGTGTCTCTCCTGTCAGCAGGCATGTCTCTCCTCCCAGGAGGCGTGTCTGTCCTCACTGAAGAACTGTGACATCATCATTTTGTTTGAAGCAGTGGATGCAGAAGGTTGTCTGGATATAACAGCTCTGTAGGCTCCTGCCTGCTTATGTCTGCAGCCTTGAGGCTCCAAACTCCAGCAAGCACCTGTCATATGTCTTAGTTTACACACAACTGAAAGCCAGCAGCTGTTACTTCTAGTGGTGTTCATCCAAATTGTACTGACAACAGGCAGAGACCTTTACTCAACTACAAATGTCAGCTTCAAGTAAAGATCTCTGCTAGCTGTCAATGACATGTGAGTGAAAACAATGGAGGGAGAAGCAAATCAGCTTTGAGAGAAGTTCCTGCTCAGCTTGTAACTAACTTGGGCTGGTGGTGCCGAGGTAGAGCAATGATAGACTATTGCTTTTACAACGAAGGGGTTTGGAGTTCTAGTCTCTCACAGGGTATATATTTTTTTTCCCCCTAAATTCTACACATATATAGAGAGACCTAAAATATATATGTTAATCTCTATAATGATATATATACACATACATAGCTCCCCTATATCATGTCTCATCCCCCAGGATATATGCATTGTATCACATATGTTGGAAGTGCTTGGTGTGACTGCAAGGATAGGACACTATATAGGGGAGCATTTTGTTTGTATATGAATAAAATAAAACATGACTAAAAATATAATTTCATATCTTAACATATGTGTACAATTTATAAAAGAAAAAAAAAAAAACTACTGATGGGGTTTGAACTCCTAACCACTGCCTTGCAGACCTGATCACCTAAGCACTGCACTACACAAGCAGCTTATACAGACACAGTGTTGAATCCTTATGTTATACACTACAGGTGATGACATCATAAGGAGACGGGGCTTGCATTCAATCTGAGGAACAGAACGCCTTCTTTTCCAAGTAGCAGCTTAAGGACTGGACCTGTGAGGAGGTGAATCAACCTCTTGGCAAAAGCCCCTTAAACAGCCAGTAATTGCCCAGAACATTGACCCTAAAGCTGGGAGATGTACATAGAGCCAGCAGACCTTGGTTTCACTATCGATTTTAACAGCTCAGAGGGGAGTAAACACAGAGTGTGCAGGCAGCCAATCACAGTGCAGGGGGCGTGGCCGGGGCGTTTCCTGTCTAGGGGCGTATCCCAACAGGCTGAATGAAATGTCAGCCAGCCAATCACAGTGCAGGGGGCGTGTCTAAGGTGCGAGAATCGACCAGGGGGCGTTCTGACCAGCAACAGCAGACATAGAAGACAGATTTAAAGAGAAGCTCATATCTGCTAAACCAAGTGACAGAGGTAATGCAACCCAATTACAAAAGTGCTTATTTTTACTGTCCCCATAATCTGAGACATGATCTTTGTAACGATAAAACCCCTTTAAGGACCCGGCGTTTTTTTTGTTGACACGTTCGTTTTTCCCTCCTCGCCTTCCCGGAGCCATAACGTTTTTATTTTTCCACCTACATAGACATATGAGGGCTTTTATTTTGCGGGACAAGTTGTACTTTCTAATGGTTGTATTCACTGTACTATAGAATATACTGGGAAACCGCAAAAAAATTCCAAGTGGGACAAATTGTGAAAAAAAACGTATTCTTGTCATGTTTGCGGGTGTTTTGCTTTTACGGTGTTCAATTTTCGGTAAATATAATGTGTTATCTGTATTATACAGGTTGATATGCATCCGCCAATACCAAACATGTAGGGTTTCCGTTATGTTTTGGTACCGTAAAAAAAAATCCAAACTTTTTCTATTTTTGAAATTTGCACCATGGCGCCATTTTGTGCGACCAATAACTTTTTTGTACTAACACCTACGAACCTCAGTGAGGTTGCATTTTTTGCAGGACGAGGTGTACTTTTTATCGCTAGCAGTTTGGAATGCATGCAACTTTTTTGATCCCTTTTATTCCATTTTTTAAGTGACATAAAATGACCAAAAAACGCAATTTTGGCGTTTGGAATTTTTCTTCTTCTACAGTGTTCAGCGTACGGGATAAATTATGTTATATTTTTATAGATTGGACTTTTTTGGACGCAGCGATACCAAATATGTGTAACTTTTTTATTTTATTGTTTTTATTTGTAAAATGGGGAAAGGGGGGTGATTTGAACTTTTTTTTTGTACTTTAAAACTTTATTTCTTTTTTTTTTTTTACTGTAAAATTGAGTCCACGTAGGGTGCTTGACCACTAGGTGGTGCGATCGTTAATACAGTCTAATGCATTGCGGTTTCCCCACTTCCTGTCTGCGGCCAGAAGTGGGGCAAACCAGGACATGGCAGTGATGGGAGTGTTCACAGGGCTCCCCGCTGCCATGTCCGGGCGTCGGATCACTGCAGTTATGCTGCGGCGATGCCGATCGCCCTGAAGATCAGTGCGTGCCACCGATCTTCATTCATTCAGACGTCGCAGCCATCTTTGCCGCGGCATCTGAAGGGTTAAACAGCACGGGTGGGTGACGCTGCCCGCTCGCGCTGTAACAGCCGGGTGTTAGCGGCGATTAGCGGAGCGATCCCCCTGCAAAGCCCCTTGGGGACCCTGGGACGTATGAGTATGTCCAGGGTCCTTAAGGGGTTAATATGGGCTTGTCTATTGTTGTTATTTATATAATTGGTCTGGGTATACTGGTTGGGTCAGTGACAGTATGGTTGTATTAGTCACTATATGGTGGTGATATGTGGGCTATTATTTGGTCCTTGTATATTGTTGTTATTGATATTATTGGTCTTGATATACTGGTTTTCTCAGTTATACAACTCGAGTTGGACGGACTACAAGCTGCGGGCTGTTACCTGCTGCTGGAATCCTCACAGCGTTACCTATGTCCGTGCGATGAGCGAGCAGGCTCATGCCGACTGCAGAGACTCGGACACCAGCTGCTGACTTACAAACTGTCGGCAACTATTTATTGCCATCTGTATTAATGCTATGCTGCTAGCTCCCAGCGCCTGAGACGCCGAGCTGATGAACTGCCGCTTACACCTGAGATAGGTGAATCTCGGAATGCTGCTATCCATTGTGCATTGGAGCTATTAGGCTTGCTGCCGACTGCCGGGATCTTTACAGCTTAAATGGTGCCCGTTACTCATATTTACCTGAGAATGTGTCTCTGAATCTCTATTGCTCATCGCCAGGCACGCTGTGTTAAAGGATGTATTCCTAAAGCTTCTTAAGTTTTATGAACACTAGTTTTGTACTTTAAACATTAAGTGGATCGAACCTTTATGATTGGAAAGGGATCGAGTTTATTGTTATCAATAAAATAAGTTGATCTTAATGGGCACCTGTCACATAGGTTATGTCCCTCTTGCTGAGGGCAGCACAAGCCAGTGTCAGACCTGCTGTTTCCAGCGCTGTGTCCCTTATCTTGTAAAGTGCTGTAGTTTTAGAGCATTTACCCCTCAAATCTTATTCATGAGCAGGTGTTAGCTCCACCCACCAAAGGCTAGCTCCGCCCACTGACAGTTATTCACATGTTTCTCCCCTATTCAAAGTAATATTTTGTCATTTGAGGGGGGGGGGCTAGCCTCGGGGTGGGGGGGGTTTGAAAAAAACTCCCCACTCTGAAGGACCCCTTCAAAAGACTCTTCGGGCCCAAAAAAAACTGCAGTTTTGGGACTTTAAAATAAAGGGAAAAATCCCAGCTTTCTTACAGAATAAGGGACACAGCCCCCTGGAAACAGCATTTTCCTGCCATAGCTTGTTCTGCCTCAGCAAGGGGGGGCAAAAAACCATTGACAGGTTTTTTTTTTAAAGAAGATTTTTGAAAGGGCAAAACTTTTCATTTAAATTTTTTTTTTGGGCCCAGGTGGGGTCCTGGAAGGGGCCCGGGGGGAAATCCCTGTGAAATTTTATGCTATTTTTTGAAAGTACCTGGAACAAGACATCTGTCCTTATCCCATCCTGCCCAGGCACATCTGTAGCTGCAGCAAAGCTAAACTTGACAGCTAATGTACCATGATATCACGACATATAACGTTATCTTAATTTTTCCAATGCTTTTCAATGGCCTTTGTTGTGAGATAAGAGCAGATAAAACCATGATACAGTATGACTGTCAAGCTAAACTCTGCTACATCCATATGATAACGATCACTGTGCAAAGTGGCTGCAGTTTCTTACTTGTGCTATGATATGAAATATTTACGGTAGTTCTTGTATGCAGTTCCCTAACAGAGGGCAGATACCTGCTGAAGGAGTGTAGGACTGGCATGGCTCCCTTAGATATCCAGTTTAAACTGCGCACATCACTTACTGTTTTTGTTTCCCTTGTAAGTGAAAAAAAATTAAAATTGGGCCCTCTTTTATTAAAGCTTTTAAAACAGTAAAACTGTCTTTGTTCCCCATGAAAAACCCCAATCAAAACCTCACCTCTAAATTTTTGAAACGACTCTGGAGAAATGAAAGTTGAGCTCTGATTTTTTTGCTGGGGGCAACAAAGTCAGTCTTGTAAATTAAGCCAATGTTTTTTATTGTTGGACACTACATACAGGAGACAAAACACCCAGTTTTACGCACTGTCCATAAGGTTACGGGTGGTTGGTAGCTCTGTTTAGTGCCATCTATATGACTTTAGCCACTAAATGTACTTGATGATAAAACAATTTAATGCATTTTCAGCCTGGTTAAGATCAATGTCAAACTTAATAATTTGGGGTTTAATAATCCAGGGTTTTACCCAGCTGACAAATTTTTAAAAAAAATTTGAGGCATGTTCATTTTTACCATCTAGGCACAAGGTGTCCCTACTAAAAAAGGCTAATTTTACCTTTTTAGGCACAGATTGTCCCAACAAAAAGGGCTAAGTAAATACCCCTTTTAAAGGGGCCCCCTTTTAAAAAACTAGCCAAAAAACCCTTTACCCGCTTAGGATGCAATTTTTTATTTTTGATTTTTAAAAGATTAATTTTTCCTTTAAAGAGTTTGATTTTTGGAAATTAATGAATGTTTTGGAAAGCTTTGGGAAGGTGCACAGGGGAAATAGTATTTGGGGTTCATTATTATTTTTTTTTATGGAACAGAATTACAAATTCATCAAGTTTACCAAACAGTTCAATACCCTATACTCAACGAAAAAAAACATTGGGGCCGTTCTCCAACCAATTACAGGTACGCCCCGCAGGGTAAAATTCCTAATATATTTAATCTCGCTTTGGGGTTTGGACCCTACTGTTTTATAAGGGTTTAAATAGCAGGGGTGTGGCAGAACCCCCCCGGTCAGAATTTTGTTTTTTCCCCGGGACTGCTAAAAGCCCCCAAAAGTGAAAGGTTACATATTTATATTGACTTGTTTCTGAATTTGTAACACAGTATCGGTCATTCCTGCTTTTTTAACCTAGTCTGTGCATTGGCCACAAGGAGGAATCTCAACTGACACAAATCCAGATGGTCTCGTCAAGAATAAGGTCACACACAAAGGGCACTTAAGTCTTTGCGATCATGTTCTTGGAAAAACATATTTGTAGTGGATTACACATTTGTACATTGTTAGAACTGAAAGATAAATATCTAAAACTAGAGATGCAACATTTTTTTCTACAATACTATGTATATGATATGATATACATATATGATATATATGATATAATACTATGTATATGATATATATATGTATATTGTAGAAAAAATGTTGCATCTCTAGTTTTAGATATTTATCTTTCAGTTCTAACTAACTAACTATATATATATATATATATATATATATTGATATATATATATAATATATATGGTATATGTGAGTAGACACATATACACATAAGTGAGCTACAATGCCTAAAACGAACATTAAGTTGAGAAACATGTTGGGGTGAGAAATGCTACCATGATCTGCATTTTCCTAGGAGTATGCTTATGTGACCATGTAGATATAATGTAGATATTATGTAGATATAATATTTCACTTTATGTGTTATTACTCTTCCAGTCCTTTATGACATTACTTTGAAGTGATTTTAAGCAAAGTTTTATGGTGATTTCATCGGAAATATATTTTATTTGAAAATGATTTAATAAAATGTGTGTAGGCATTGAATATCGTTATGTGAACTACTGAACACTGTACATCTAGTGGTAGCCTCTCCTGTGAGTATATAATACTCAATTGTTAACATATTTTATCTATCCTTAAAGGGGTTGTCTCGCTACAATGATTGGGTTTTAATTTAAAGATCTTTAAAAAACAAGCAGCTTTGCAATATATGTTCATTACAAATGTTCTACTGATTTTGAGCTAGCCCTGTTAGTATTACTACATCAGCTTCTCAAATCTCTATAGTAGCCGACCTGTTGATCCTTATCTTACTGGCTGTCAGGTCTGAATGACTCATCACCCTTTGAAGACAGGTCGGAGCAGAGAGCCCCTCCCGCACAGAATGCTTCTGTAGTGGAGGGAGGAGGGGGGAGGTGGGGAGGGAGGACTCTGGTGTCTGTGTCCGAGCTGCCTGGATTAACCCTGTGTGTCCCTGCTTCCTCCTGCTCTCTACACAGATAGATGTGACAGCAGTGACCCTGTCTGTTACTATAATCATGATATGTCTTTGGAACTGTGACTATACTAATACTATACAAATCAGGCATGTGAATACTTTATGCTCTCCTGTATTAGTGAGACATCCTGAGTATAGTAACACTGCCCTTGTTGTTGCTGGAGATGTGGAGACTTGTAAGCTAAGCAGGGGATATAGGAAAACATGCATCCTCTCTGCTCTATTAGCAAAACAGCTTCATATTCCTCTACTACACTCCTAGATCAGCCCTCTCCTGCAACAGACCTAGGCAGGCACACACCGGGTGAACTCTGAGAGCAAACCCCCTCCTCCCTGTATAGAAGTTACGTAGCTGCCTGTGTGCTGATGGGAGGGGGGAGAGGGAGCAGAACAGACAGCACGCCCCTCAGTTCAACTTACCAGGGACACTGACAGGCTGAAAGCTCGTAATGAGACAACTCCTTTAATAACAATTGATTTAATAAGAATTTGAATATTATATTATTATTTCACAGGTAAGTTAATCCAGTTGTTTACATGATGTAAAACAAGATGTGAATCATCAGATCAGCCCAACTTCTTCCATTGCTCCATGGTCTAGTTCAGATCCTCTACTATTTAGTAGAAACGTCCAATATGTTTCTTTATTTGAAAGTTTTTATCCATAATACCCACCCTAACATATGTTGTGTATACTATTGCATGCTGTATCTGCAAAATGCAATATCTACAGATGTAAAAAATGTTAACTTAACATTAAATGTGTTATGACATATATAACCTGATGAGCCCAAAGTTGTGTATGCTATTCTTCAGGCTTCCAAGCTAAAATCTATCAGCATTTCTTGCTTTTCTAGCTGCCCAAACTTGGTGACCTAGATTTTCAGAAGGGTCACTACCTATAGAGTAATCAGTACAAAAAAAATTACTGTGTTATGCCCAGCACAAACTATGACTGGTATACCCTTAGGGTGCATTTACATGGCACAGACAAAATACCAGTCAGATTTTCTAACCAGTATTTTGTCTCTTTTTGGCATGCAGGTGGATCTCTTTTGTCCGAGGACTGTGGATTCAAGCTGTTCCTTTTCACACCCACATGTTCATGTTCTGCTTAAAAAATGGGCGGAAGAATGAACATGTTCTAAGTGTTTAGGAACGCCGGTGGGTAAAAAAAAACGTCTTGCGGAAAATTTGCAAAGTGTGGACTGCTGAACAGATTTTCTGTTTAAATCAATGTAAAAGGTTGATAGTTGGTTTACAGACAGTTTTCTAATCTGAAAACCGTCTGGAAAACTGACTGAAAAACCATGGGGACAAGCCCTTAGGGAGACATATATGATCAGGTTTTTCACTCTTTTTTGGCTTAAAATGCACCTAAGTGAGCCGGCTACGATGTCTAAAGCGCCTAATGAATGTGTTAGGCACATTGTTTGCAAGACTCGACACTTTCTAATGCGCCTAACATGAGGAGGCGTTTTGAGAGCGTTCTGAGGGCGAGTCGCACCACACTCGTAATATTAGACACATATATGAATGTGGTTCGGCAAAACTAGGCGCATTACTGCTTGAACAGGCAGACCTATTTCAATGTGGTCTGCCTGAGCATAAGGAGTCGAGGTGGAGCTAGATTTGGGAAAAAAACTGTCCCTTATTTCTCAACTTACACCAGTACAATAATAAAAAGTAATTTATGGTCATTATCAAACTATATAAAATTAAATTATTTAAATTTAATAAAAATTTTATCATGTAAAATTAATATAAAAATATATAATATCAAAATAATATAAAAATATCTCCTATAAAATGCATTTAAATTTAATAGAATCTAAAACTAGTTTTACATGAAATAACCCACAGATGTTGTTGTTCAGATTTTACCGTTTTTAATTTTTACTACATTAAATTAGAAATTTATTTTTGCTGCTCTCGCCCTTTATTCTACATACAGCAAGAGCGAGCACAGCACAGGTCTTGCTGGGACCTGTGTTCCACCAAGCAAGATCAGTACATTAGTTTCTATTCACTGATATGCTATTCTAATGACTTTTCTTTTATTTTCAACTATACTATACTATACTATAGCCTGTATACATGTTAGGCGCATTAGTAATGCACCTAAGTTTTGTAATGCGCCTAACACATAGGTGTTTTACTTTAGTCTCCATTTATAATCACACAAAAAACCACTTTCATACATTCAGGCGCATTATACACTGAGAGCGAGACTCAACAATTCACTTTGAAGCACCTTCCTTCATAAATAAAAGGGCTAAACAATACATGGAAACCTCCAAAGAAGCATTTATGCTATCTATCATACAGGAAAAAAACTTTGAGATTCTTAGTTCACACGTTTTGATCAAAAAATGTTTAAGCCACCCACGACTTACAACGTGATCTCAAGGCGGGTGGTCCTACGCTATCTTTACCTCTCAATAGAGCCCAATTCAGACTTCTCATTGGGTCAACCGAACTCCATTATCCAGAGAGAAAAATGAAAAAACACCAACCTTGCAAGCTGCACTCATATAACAGCCTGTGAAGGTGGGCGGCGTGCAAGAAACCAAAATGGAGGCATCCCTTCCTCCTTATATAGATTAAAAGCAATATATGCCAAATACAACGTATAGTTCTGCACAAAAAAATTGTGCTGAAAAACACAATGTGAACCTGGGTGCCACTGGCAGGGTTGCGGCATATATATATATACACACGCACACCATTACCAGTGGCACACCGCTGCTAAAAGGGCTTAACAATACATGGAAACCTCCAAAGAAGCATTTATGCTATCTATCATACATGACATAAACTTTGAGAGTCTTAGTTCACACGTTTTGATCAAAAAATGTTTAAGCCACCCACGACTTACAACGTGATCTCAAGGCGGGTGGTCCTACGCTATCTTTACCTCTCAATAGAGCCAAATTCAGACTTCTCATTGGGTCAACCGACCTCCATTATCCAGAGAGAAAAATGAAAAAACACCAACCTTGCAAGCTGCACTCATATAACAGCCTGTGAAGGTGGGCGGAGTGCAAGAAACCAAAATGGAGGCATCCCTTCCTCCCTATATAGATTAAAAGCAATATATGCCAAATACAACGTATAGTTCTGCCAAATTCAGACTTCTCATTGGGTCAACCGACCTCCATTATCCAGAGAGAAAAATAAAAAAACACCAACCTTGCAAGCTGCACTCATATAACAGCCTGTGAAAGTGGACGGCGTGCAAGAAACCAAAATGGAGGCATCCCTTCCTCCCTATATAGATTAAAAGCAATATATGCCAAATACAACGTATAGTTCTGCACAAAAAAAACATTTCTGAAAAACACAATGTAAGTCGTGGGTGGCTTAAACATTTTTTGATCAAAACGTGTGAACTAAGAATCTCAAAGTTTTTTTCCTTCATACATGTCTCCCTTAGTGTCATGCATTACTCCCTCAGCCCCGATACTAGACAGAATATCATTATCTGTCTAAATTTCTTTAAAACATCATTTCCACCTAAAAAATGTATATAGTATCCACAAGATATATTAGAAATGTCTGAGAATTTTGGTGTTTCATAAAAATGATTGGCTGGAGAGGTAGAGGCACATATGTGTTTTTCTCTCTACTGTACGTTATGGCAATAGTGTAATGCAATGCTGTTTCAGTAACTACCATGAAGTACAATGGTGATAGCTTTGTGCACATATGGTCACCTCTGGAGTGTTGAACGGAGGGTGGAACAGGGTCTCCTCTTTCTCCCAATAGATGAGAGTCCCGTAAGTAGAACCCCACCAATCAGATATATATTATGTATACTAAATAAGACAGGAATAACATTTTATTGCTGCCCTTGGAAGTGATACAATCTGTCAGTCTGTCCCTCAAACCACAAAAAGTTGTGAACCTCTGGTATTAATACTTTTTCACTGTGGGATACAGAAAATAGCCCAAGGCCAAATGTTCCAAGTTGTAAGCATGTGTCCTTTCCATAGATATTATTTGGTATCTGCATAAAGCAGTACTTTTTAGGTTGTAGGTGTGAAAGCATCTAAAAGGGATTACACGTTTCGTAATGTTAACAATATACCTCTTTGTGTTTTGGGGTAGCATAACTTACTCTCATGGATATCTCTGTGAAATATTACTCTTATCCCTTGCTGTCATTCTACAAATAATTTATATAGCCCTCAACTACACAATAAGTAATGTTCCATAGATCAATGTATCACGCAAAAAAAAAACAGGCATCACTCAAAATAATTCCATAAAAAAGAATTTTATCAGTAAACAGAATGAAAAACAATAACACAAAAAAAATTCAAAAAAAAGTGGGAGGCAGACAGATAAAAAAAATTCTGTGAAAATATTCCTGAGCCATAAAGTAATTAATGAGTAGTATATAAAACGTCATAAGTTAATACAAGCCCATGTTCAGTGTGTGCCTAAGTGCCAAAAATAGTCCTAGAAAACGTGAACAGTGGTTCAGTTGAATCTAAATAAAGACACTGAAACATAAGGCAAGAAATAAATAAACTAGTGAAAATGTAGAGTATGCAAAGCAGGAAAACTGCCACACCATCAACATCCGGTGAATATGTCACCACATTTTCATTAGATTATTAATTTCTTGCCTTGTGTTTTAGTGTCTTTATCTGGATTCAACAAAACAATTATACACATTTTCTATGACCATATTTTGGCATTTACGCACATACTGAGCATGGGCTTGTATTAGAAGGGGGGAAATCTCTCCTTGGAGAGAGCTGCCAATAAATTGGTCGGTGTGAGGATTCACTTGCCTTTCAGACCTCACTGACTGTTTTGCATAAAGCAAAGGCTTATGGGAAAAGAGCTGAGGAACTCCACAGAGCACTCTATTGGATATAGTTATCCTCAATTCACATGCAGCTCGCAGGAGCCTTACAATGTTAAAGGGATTTGAGCCAAACCAGTTAAGTTCCTCTGCAGACAGCTGTTTTGGGGTATTTGCCCCTCGCCAGTGCAGCGTAGAACTTACTGGTTAGCTGGGTGAGAGGCAAGAGTGGCTTAGAAGGGATAAAATCTCTCTTTGGGGAGAGCCACCGATAAATTGGTCGGTGTGAGGATTTACGCGCCTTTCTGACCACACTGACTGTGTTGCATAAAGCAAAGGCTTATGGGAAAAGAGCTGAGGAACTGCACAGTGCACTCTGTTGGATGTAGTTATCCTCAATTCACATGCAACTCGCAGGAGCCTCACAATGTGAAAGGGATTTGAGCCAAACCAGTTAAGTTAATCTGCTGACAGCTGTTTCGGGCTTGTATTAACTGATGAAGTTTATTCCAGGACAGGAATTTATTCACTGTATTTTTTTCTTATTGTCTGCCTCCCACCTTTTTCATATTATTCATTTTTCCAATTACCGTATGTTTTTAGTGTAATTATTGCTGTTTACTAATAAAATATAAGACAGAAAGGCAGGCTTTTGAAAGGAGAGTGTATATTGTGCAGTCCAGACTGCTTTGACCCTGCATTGAAATGGCTTTTTATTACCAGTTTTTGGCCAGTTTTTGGTGAAATAGTACCTTGTATTTTGTGCAGCCTGTACTTATATTAGGATACAGAACTTTTCTAGTAACTGCAGGTGTATTTGATAGGTGCAAAACCCACCTTTTATTATCCGTACACGATTTAATTAGGTTTTTTTTCACTTTTGTGCAGCCCAGTTTTGTTCAAAGACCCACTTTTTACTTACAATAGGATACAGAACTTTTCTAGTCACCGCAGGTGTATTTCATAGGTGCAAAAACCACCTATTATTATCAGTACACAATTTAATTACGTGTTTTTCACTTTGGCGCAGCCCAGTTTTGTTGAAAGACCCATCTTGTACTTATATTACCATACAGAAATTTGCTAGTAATTGGTGTTGTATTTCATAGATGCAAAACCCCCTGTTATTATCAGGACACAATACAATTACGTGTTTTTCACTTTGACACAGCCCAGTTTTGTTCAAAAACCCACTTTCTACTTACAATAGGATACAGAACTTTTCTAGTCACCGCAGGAGTTTTTCATAGGTGCAAAAACCACCTATTATTATCAGTACACAATTTAATTACGTGTTTTTCACTTTGGCGCAGGCCATTTTTGTTGAAAGACCCATCTTGTACTTATATTACCATACAGAAATTTGCTAGTAATTGCTGTTGTATTTCATAGGTGCAAAAACCACCTATTATTATCAGTACACAATTTAATTACGTGTTTTTCACTTTGGCGCAGCCCAGTTTTGTTCAAAGACCCACTTTGTACTTACAATAGGATACAGAAATTTGCTAGTAATTGCTGTTGTATTTCATAGGTGCAAAAACCACCTATTATTATCCGTATACATTTCAAATAGGTGTTTTTTTTACTTTGGTGCTGCCCAGTTTTGTTCATAAAGCCACCTTGTACTTAAATTTGAATACAGAAATTTTTTAGTTACTGTTGGTGTATTCCATTGGTGCAAAAACTACCGTTTGTTGTCCGTATATCTTTTAAATAGCTCTATTGCACGTGGTGCGGCCCTAGTTTTTTTCAAATAGCCACATTGTACGACAATTCTGATAGAAACATTTTCTAGCAACTGTTCTTATTTGTCATTGCTGCAAAAAATGCAATTTCTCATCCGCGTAACTTCTGAATAGTTTTATTGGGCTCGGTGAATCTCAGTTTGGCGCAGATAGCGCACTTGTATGATAGTTTGTTGAAAATTCCTAGTCCTACTGGGCAGTTGTAAATCTCTGGGACTGAAGGAAGAACACTGTTGATTTTGTCTTACGGTTCTTTCACCAGACCACATTTCACAGGAATTTGCTAGAAACATTTCAGTTTCTAATCCTAGTTGGCTGTAGGAAATTAGAGGGATTTAAGAATAGCTGTGATTTGCCGTCTTTTAATAAGAGACTGTCAAAAACTCTTCCATACTTTCTTAAATTTTTATCTTTCTGAACATGGAGTGAAATGCAGGTGGTAAGCAAGCAAAGTGAGGTGTAGGACATGGAGGTAGAGGTACGAGAGAAGGTGCTCCTCCCAGTGCTCGCAAGCCAGCGGATCGTCGGTTACAGGACCGTCAGGCCTGTCATCGCTGGGTCAGGGCCCTGTTAATCTCAGTAACGAACAGCGTCGCCAATCTGTTCTTCAGTGGTTAATGCAACCTGCATCCAGCAGTCTTACCTCCTCGTCTTCCCAGTCACGGCCACAAATATCGTTATCATCATCGTCATTTGGGTCATGCGGGTTTTGGGGTCATGCTGCGGTACAGAACATGTATAGTCAATGTCCAGTTCAACTGAAATGGTGGTTCAAAGACTCCTTTTTCCGGCACTTTTTAATCCGTGGGTCAGACAGGTTTAATGGTCATACTGTGGTACAGGAAAGATATAGTGAATGTCCAGTTCAACTAAAATGGTGGTTGAAAGACTCCTTTTTCCGGCACTTTTTAATCTGTGGGTCATGCAGGTTTGGGGCTCATGCTGTGGGCCAGGACAGAGATAGTCTATGTCCAGTGAAACTACAATGGTGGTTGAAAGACTCCTTTTTCCGGCACTTTTTAAATCTGACGGTCATGCAGGTTTGGGGCTCATGCTGTGGCCCAGGACAGATATAGTCAATGTCCAGTTCAACTAAAATGATGGTTAAAAGACTCCTTTTTCCGGCACTTTTTAATCTGTGGGTCAGTCAGGTTTAATGGTCAAACTGTGGTACAGAACAGGTACAGTCAATGTCCAGCTCAACTAAAATGGTGGTTCAAAGACTCCTTTTTCCAGCACTTTTTAATCTGTGGGTCAGACAGGTTTAATGGTCATACAGCGGTCCAGGACAGGTATAGTCAATGTCCAGTTCAACTAAAATGATGGTTGAAAGACTCCTTTTTCCGGCACTTATTAAATCTGGGGGTCATGTAGATTTAAGGGTCATGCTGCGGTCCAGGACAGGCATAGTCAATGTCCAGTTCAAGTAAAATGATGGTTCAAATAATACTGCCTTCTGGCACTTTTTAATTTGTGGGTCATGCAGGTTTAAGGGTCATGCTGTGGTAAAAGACAGGGATAGTGAATGGTCTGTGACCTTTTTTCTGTGACTTTTAAAACCTAAGTGTGTTGCCTAAGATGTAGCACGTATCCAGTTTACTGTTGTGGATGATAATTTCAGCTTCTCCAGCCCTGTTTGGGTGTAAGAATGAAGGTGTTGTTCCTCTCCCATAGACTTTAATGGTCATCGGTGATAATCTATTATCGACTTTCGGATATCGTCATGATAATTGACCATATCGACCCGATGACGATAGCTGACGTAATCGCTCATCACTAAATATCACCAAAGAAAATCAACGGGTAATATCACTTAAGAATACTAAGCTAAACAAAAAGAAAAAAAGGATTCAATACCCAAAAAAATAAAAATATAAAAATCTTTATTCATAATTATTCTAAAATACAAAGAAAGAAGTACAAAGAACAAAGAACATACATAAAAAATACCAATAAGGACGACAAACTAACAAGAAACAGGACAAGAAACAAGTAGAGTCCCTAATCAATATTATTATATATAGGTCATAAATTGTCACTAAACATGATTACATAAATGTCTATAGCTACGACCAAGGAATATAATGAAAATCTCAGAGTTGCAATATAACAAAAAAGTCAATTACCCATAGTGGAGGACTCTAAACTTGCTTGCACCCGCACCCCAACACGTGTTTCACCACCGCTTCTTCAGGGAGTGTGTTGAGTGAACAGTAAAAAGTTCCAGGTTGATTAGAACCTCGAACTTTTGTGACTTCAGTTTGAAGTTCTATTTGAATCGAACTCGAATTTCGAACCCCATTAAAGTCTATGGGAGAAGATGTTCTGGTTAATTTTTATACCTATACAGGTGAGGAGAAGCTGGAATTACCATCCATAACAGTAAACTGCATACGTGGAACAATGTACTGTAGTGAAGAAAATTTGGCTCTAAGAGTGACAGAAAAAAAAAATTGAGAGACTAAAATACTTCATTCCTTTCAATGGCTAACTGAAAAGATGAGGACAGCTTGCAAGCAGGGGTGTAGCTATAGGAGTTGCAGCGGTAGCAGCTACTACAGGGCCCTGCATCCTGAGGGGGCCCAAAAGTCCTTTTGACACATAGGAGATTTGGAGACGGTGAGTTATACAATTACTGAACTCCCAAAACTGAAAAAAACAGAACTTTTGGACACTGAGTATGATGTAGCAAATCCAAGCACTCTGTAGAATATATATCCATGTATATGAGAGTTAGGCGTTATGTGAGCCTGTAAATGTCGCCAAATAACAGCTTCTCGGTGTGGGAAAGATGCAGTCAGCAATTCCAAACTCCCTAACTATTGATGTCTATGGAGAGGAAAATGCTATCTAGCTAACTAAGAGCAGTCTGTACAGTACAGAGAGTGAGTTGAAAATGGTGTTCACAAGGCAATACAGTGAAATGTATATAACACGGTCATGTGATTTTAGCAGCCAATGAGAGCCATATACCTCAACAAAGACATTTTTGACACTTCTCTGCGCTCTGCACTGATTGGATGGCCGCTAAAAGTGCAGAAAGGTGATTGGATGGTCGCCAAAAGTGGGGAAAGCCGCTGAAAACTAAACTGAAAATGGCGTTTCGAACTAGAACTAGAACTTTACTCGAACAAACAGTAAAATGTTCCGTTTGGTTCGAGTTCTAAACATTCGAGTGGTTCTACTAGAACTTAACTTTTCTAGACCAGTTTGATCAACACTACTCCTCACCAGTTTATTTACATTTGTTTCTTGCACAACAGACTTAGATACAATTTTATCCCGCACAACAGGTTTGCGTCCCCCACTTCAGACTTAGATACATTTTTATTTTGAAAGGCCTTTTCAGATTCATTTTAATCTCCCACAACTGGCTCAGATACATCTGCATCCCTCCCCACTGGCTTAGTTACATCTGTATCCCGCACAACCAGCGTTGTTACGTCTCAATCCCACACAACAAGTTGATTGGTGGGTCCTCACTTCTTAATATCCTGGTTTAGCCCTCCATTCCAAAACATTTTCAGCCATGTGAACTTAGTGGTTCATTCCCCCAATGACTTCAACCTCTAGGGAATTGTTTTCCTTAGACTGCTTATCCTTTTTTCCCCAATTAATATTTCCTTCTATCTCTAAGTCAAAAGGTCTTACTATCATCTCACCCTCCAGTTACTCTCTCCATTGCCATCTGACCTGAAGCAATCATTTTTAACTATTTTCTAAGGTGGAGAGGGGTTGCACTGGCACATCAAATGGTTCCTTACCTCAAATCCCTGGTTTTCATCATCATTTACAGGACTGTCTGAAATGAATATTGATGAATGATCTATACCTACTCCTTCTAACATTCTATCTCAAGTCAACCTAGCTTTGAGCACTCATTTTGTAATAGTGCAACATTAAAACAGCATGTACAATTCTTGAAGGGGTGTTCTTACCATGCTGTTTCACAGAGTCTGCTCTTCATGGCCAGCTTCAGGCTCCCACTCCCTGTTCAGGGTGTGGGGAGTTCTACAGCAGTGACTGACATATCATTTCTGCTATTCCTAGATGAGCCTGTAAGAGGGACATTGGTAATGGAGTGGTTTTTTCATCAAGGCAGAAGGCTACAGAACTCTAAAGGGTTAAAGTTTTTCAGTAAAAAACATAAACAAGATCCACTGCTGATAAATAGATATATTTGTAAAGGTGCTATTGACATGAAATTCTCACTAGACGTCGGCAACAATCCATTCAATCCACACGGGCAAATAAATCAAACCAAAGAGGTCCATAAATTATGTGCAATAATGAGAAATGACACAGGGAAAAAGTATTGAACACGCTTACTGAAATGTATTTAATATTGGGTACAAATATTTCTCAGGTGGGATTTTAGCCCATTCTTCCAAACATATATTTTTCAGGGATTCCAAGGGATCCTTCTATGAAGTCTGAGCTTTAGTTCCTTCCATAGATTTTCTATTGGACTCTGGTCAGGTGATTGGCGGGGCCATTCTAGCAGCTTTATTTTCTTTCGCTGAAGCCAATTGAGAGTTTCCTTGGCTGTGTGTTTTGGAATCATTGTTTTGCTAAAATGTCCACTCTCCTGTCATCTTCATCATCCTGGTAGATGGCAGCAGATTTCTATCAAGAATATCTTGGTACATTTGTCCATTCATCCTCTAAGCCCTACAGAATGATGTTCCAAATTTCACTGTTGGTGTGATGTTTTTGGGGAGATATGCCTTTTGGCTTCCAAACATGGTGTGTATTATGGCATTCAAAGAGTTAAATTTAGCTCTCATCTGACCAGACTATATTCTCCCAGTATTTCACATTTTTTCTAAATGTTATTGACCAACTTTTAAATACACTTGCAAATGCTTTTTGTTCAGCAATGGAGTCTTGCATGATGAGTGCGCATACAGGCCATGGAGGTTGAGTGCATTACTTATTGTTTTCTTTGAAACAATTGTACCTGCTGATGCCAGGTTTTCTGTAGCTCTTCGCAGGTGGTCCATTTCTCTTGTACAACTCTTCTGATAATTTTTTTCACTCCTCTGTCTGAAATCTTGAGGTGACCGCCTGGTCAGTCAGTTTATGAGGAAATTAAGCTCTTTCCACTTCCAAATTATGGCCCCAACAATATTCACTGAAACCTTCAGTAGTTATAAATTCTTCTGTAATCAATGCCATCAATATGTTTTGTAACAGGTTGCAAAGATCTTGAGACAGCTCACTGGTTTCACCCATCATGAGATGTTTCTTGTGTGGCAACTTGGTACTGAGATATCTTTTTAATGGTGCTATAACACGGTGCGGTTTTTTTGTGCTTTTTGATGAGTTTTTGGATGCGTTTTTTATGCAGAAATGAACAGCATTGATTTTTGTGCCTTTCTGCACAAAAAACGCATTCAAAAATGCATGCTGCTGTGTTTTTGATGAATTTTGATGTTTTTGGATGCGTTTTTGTGCAGAAAGGCACATCAATTAATGCTGTACATTTCTGCACAAAAAACGCATGCAACATGTTTTTGATGCGTTTTGATGTGTTTTTTGTGCAGAAAGGCACAACAATTAATGCTGTACATTTCTGCACAAAAAATGCATGAAAAACGCACCAAAACAACGCATCCTGTGAAAGCCATCAGTTGAATCATCCGATATTATTTTTCACTGATGGCAGGATTGCTTTCTTATTACTGATAGATTTCAGCTGGTGTCATGCCTTTCTATGGCTTTATGCCCCTCTCTTTCTTCATGTGTTCAATACTTTTTCTCTGTGTCATTTCTCATTATTAAACATTATTTAATTTATCAACATTTACTGTCTGATTTCTTTGCCTGTGTGGATTGGATGGGTTGTTACTGACATCTGGTGAGAATTTTATTTCGATAGCACCTCTAGAAATATATCTACTTAGAAAATTGATGACGTGTTCAATACTTATTTCACCTGATGATTTGGAGCAAGATTTATGTGTAAAAAGCAGAAAAAATACTTCTAGAACTCCATAAGAAATAGTGCAAGCCTGCCTGCCACGCCCACATGCTGTGATTGACAGTTTGACCTGCACACACATACACACACTGACGCAGGGGAAGCTGGAAATTACTACTTGTGGGTGGGGTAAGAAGGACTTTATGTTTCCATTTTTTGTCTGCTTTTTTCCCAGAAATCCTGCATTAAATCATATAAACCTATATATGACAGAGCTCAGATTATCTCCCCTATTATGTCCTGCTCTGAGAAAGGACAGCAGAAACCACCTTATTGCATTAGGTCAGGAATGGCCAAACTGATTCCCAGACTCCAAGAACCAAAAAGTTAATAAGTGCTCATTTTGCTACTTGGTTGGTGGTGATGGGAAGGATGTCATGTGAGGTTAATGTGCTCCTCAGCTCATCAAAAGTGTTATGCACTGTATGAGTTTTAGTGGCCTCTATAACTCTTAAGAAGTGTTACAAATAAATCAAACTTTTTACAAGCACATAGAGGAGAAGGAATGATTTTAATAGATTTTGAGCAGCATATACTGTAGGTTAGCAGCAACATAAGGTTGTCAGCTGCATCCCTTTCTCATAGTAGAAAGTTTGCTAGCTTAATAATGAAGGTGTGTTGGGTTGTGTAATGTTTTTTCTCTTCATTTTTAATTAGTAAATGAAGAATTTCTCTCTATCTTATGATTGTTAGGTGTATGTAACTGCTCTGCCCCATTAAGTGAGGTTAAGAGGTGTTACACATGTGTTAGGATCTAACAGTGATTAACTTTCATCATTAAAAAAAATGTTTACTTTAACATTATTATTATTATTTATTTTAGAGTGCCATTGATTCCAGGGCGCATGTACTTTTTTCTGACATTCTGTTGTGTGGAAGTTGTGTAGCAGGCACACGGTTTTCAGTACAGTAAAGAAAAAACTATCCAGATGAGAACCTGACAGACATGAGCCAATGGGTCACTTTCTTGGTGTATGTCTATGTCATAGATGTCTATGAATACAAGTAAACATGTAAAGTGTATGCCCAAATGTAGTGAGAACAGAGTCTTAGATGTGAAACTGAAACAGATAACTTGAAATAGGCTATATTCACACAATAATTGAGATGTAAATTTACCAAACAAACTGGAAAATATTGACAATCTTTCTGCTGAATGTGTCAGTAGTCTATAATGGGTCCTATATATGTCAAAACGATGTAGGTATAGCTTTGCTGTACATCACTTACATGTATTGTGAACAGACTGTAGTATAAAGAGACGACGAGACAATGACAGATTTGACTATACTTGTCAGACTTGAATCGAACTTGTCAAGTGGTTTATGCTGCCATATCTGAGAGCTGGATGGGATAGATGGAGAGAAGCTGAGCTCTGTAATATATAGGTTTATTTATTATACACTAGGATTTCTGAGTAAAAAGCAGATTAAATCCTAATAGGACTCTTAAAAGAGACAGTCTGCTTATCCCATCAACACACAGTGATTAACAACTTTCCCTGCATCAATGTGTATACACTGAAAATGGTCACTCACTGGATGTGGACGGAGGAAGGGAAGGGGGTGGAGTAATCATGACCTCCATTTTATTTTAGGATTTACACTGATTTTTATTCAGAAATACTAACTTGAATCAAACAAGTCTATATATCATAGAGCTCATCTTCTCTCAGATAGGACAGCAAAAAAAACACAAAGTAGAAAAAAAGTCAGCTCACCGTGATCCAGTATGCTGCAGGGACCCTCCGGGCTAGGGAGATAGCACTATGATTAAGGGGCAGTCGCCCTGAAACGCGTAAGCTTCATTTATCTCCCCTGTGCATGTTTACCGTTTTATTTTAATATTACTCAATAAATATTGGATTTTTTACTGGCCTTTGGACTGCTGGACCATACGTTTGTGCTTGCTATAGGACAGCAAAAAAACACTTGACGTTAACTGTTCTTAATCCATATAACCTCAATCACATATTCATATATTGTATTTCATTGATCCTGAATATAGTAAAGTCATAGAACGGTACAGATATATTTCATAATTCTTCATGATGTGCAAGGTTCAGTCCATGCCCTGCTCTCTACAGGATGATATGATAAATTAAGTTAAGTAGCCACATGAAGACAAAGCAATAAAATATATGGAATGTGAGCTCCCAGTGTGTTTAAGATAAAACTGCATTTCTCGTTATCATTAGAACAGTTAAGCGGTAGCATTTTGATGCTAAAGAATTCTCTAACATCTATTATTGTCCCAATCACAATATGTTTGTGTTACAATGGAGTCAGCAGGAAAGAAAAGTATCTACTAATACTGACATTTGTTTTATCCTTTATTTATTTTAGGGCATTCTGCTCAATGGGAGACAGGCATTTGCTCTTTCATCCATTTAATGTAAATGTATCAAGCCAGGTACAATTAAATTAATGTAATCTTCATGTTGCTTTTTTAAATTGAATTTGACTTTTATTCTGCTAGTATGAAATCTGATTTGATCTAAAGACTTTAAATGTGCTCTATTTATCTACCTCATATCTATCTATCTATCTATCTATCTATCTATCTATCTATCTATCTATCTATCTATCTATCTATCTATCTATCTAACTATCAATCTATCTATCTCTCTATCTATCTACAGCTGAAACCAGAAGTTTGCATACACTATATGAAAAGACACATATTCATATTTTTCTTACTATTTGATATGAAATCAGACTATATGGTAGGGTATATTCGGCACACTGGTGGAGTGGGTGCTAGTGGAAGGGATATTGAGGTACCGAATTCATATAAAGGAGAAAATCCACAGCATGCGTAGAGATAATTGAAGATGACCTTTATATTGGTAAATCCATAAGTTACAGTCAGTCAATGCACAATAAATGGTACAATATTTTTTTATCAGTAACTAGAAGTCCAAAATCGTGACCAATTGATGCCATGTTTCGGCTGTATAAGCCTTAATCATGCACGTCACAGTCAGGAGGATAGCAAAATGGATATATGCACTGTAGAAATATCAAAATTATAAGAAGTAAAAAGTGATAAGGGGTTTAAATTGCTGATAAACCCCCATTAAACAACAGTGAAGAAAAAATTGTGGGGTTTGGGACGTTTAAAAAACAGCCAGGGGAAGCATTTTCCCGGACGGGGGGGTTTCTGGGGCCCACGGGGAAAATTTTGTTTCCGGGGGGCCCCCCCTTGATTTTGGGGGCCCACCCTACTGTACTTTAAAAATATTCCCGGGCCCCTCTGGGACATAAACGCCCATTTTACCACAAAATATAGTGTGCAGAACAGAATTGTATGGTTTATTAAAAATAGCAATTGGGGGTCGCATATTTTCCCTGCTAGCATATCATAACACGGGGCCCTAAGTAGCTCCACCCCTATCCCCCCCCCACCCACATCCCAATATACCCCCCCCAAACCCACATACAAAAACCCCCTCCCCCACATACAATATCCCCTCCCCCCCCACATACAATATCCCCCTCTAAACCCGCATACAATATCCCCCTCCTCCCATACAAAATCCCCCCAAAACCCCATACACTACCCCCCTCCACCCACATAAACTATCCCCCCCACCCACATACAATATCCCCCTCCACCCACATACAATATCCCCTCCACCCCCCATACAATACCCCCTCCCCTCCACCCACATCCCAATATCCCCTCCACCACATACACTACCCCTCCACCCCCCAATACAAATTAACCCCCCTCCCCCCCACATACAAATCCCCCTCCACCCACATACAATATCCCCCCCCACCCCACCCAAACAAAATCCCCCTCCACCCACATAAAATTACCCCCCTCCACCCACATAAAATTTAACCCCCCACCCACATACAATACCCCCGCCACCTACATACATTTTCCCCCTCCACCCACTTACACTACCCCCTCCACCCACATACACTATCCCCCTCCACCCACATACCTATCCCCCTCCACCCACATACACTATCCCCCTCCCCCCCACATACACTATCCCCCTCCACCCACATACACTATCCCCCTCCACCCACATAAAAATATCCCCCTCCACCCCCCATACAAAACCCCCCCTCCACCCAAAATACACAATCCCCCTCCCCCCCACATACACTATCCCCCTCCCCCCACAACAATACCCCCCCCCCCCCCACATACAATATCCCCCACCCCCCACAAACAATATCCCCCCCCCCCCCAGCCAAAATACAATACCCCCTCCACCCACATACAATATCCCCCTCCCCCCACAAAAAAAATCCCCCACCCCCCCAACATACAATATCCCCCCCCACCCAATACAATATCTCCCCCAAACCCACATACAATATCCACCTCCACCCACATACAAAAACCCCCACCACCCACAAACAATATCCTCCCCCCCGGGCCCCCTTTTGGGTCACGCACCTCCCCAAACCTTCTAAAATAAACACCACCCAAAAAAAAAAAAGAAGTGTAACTCCTATCACGGGGTAAATCGGGAAACACATGTACGTTTGCCACAAAACTAATGCCAATATAACCTACAACACCCGCCATATAGAGACCACATAGAGGTCAGAAAACCCAGCTCATTTATAAAAAAACAACCCCGCCATATAGAAAACCACATAGAGGTCAGAAAACCAGCCAGGTAAACCAAAAACCCACCGCCATATAAGACCGCATAGAGGTCAGACACCACTCGGGTATAACCTAAAAAAACACCCCATATAGAGACCGCATAAATGTCAAAAACCACCAGCTCAGGTATAACCTCCCAAAAAACCCGCCTATATAAAACCGAAATAGAGGTCAGCCCCAAAAGCTCAGGTCACATCACATTACAGTAATACAGCGTTGAACCAATATAGAAGTAACAAAACCCCCCTTACTTCCAGGGACTCACCAAGTTTGCCCCATCGAGGTTCTTCTTTTCCCCTTTTTATCGTTCTTATTCCCTTTTCCCTTTCTGCACCCTTCCACAAAAGCCATGATATTTGTCCGGCCACCACTAAAACCCTGCAAAAATTTTTACACACAAATATTTTAAAATTCCTCAATTTTCCAGCATCCTTCACCTATTCCCACCTCGGTACAAACTCCCCCCGGGGGGTGGAGAGCAGGTACAACCATAACTTAGAGCTAGGGATCCTTTGGGGGTTTGGGGGGGTTGGGGGAAAAGGGCTAACCCCCCCGGAAGATAAAAGCAGGGGTAACAAAGGGAGTTAGGGGGTCTCTTTTAAAATGTTTTACAGGCATTTTAAAAGGCCCCCTTTTTGGGAGTTTTACAGGCAGTTAGGGGCCTCCTTTTGGGTAGTAACCGGCAAATTAAGGTTTTTTTTTAATAGTATAACAGGGGGTTTTAAAGGGCCCCCTTTAGGGGGTTAACAGGCAGTTAGGGGGCCCCCTTTTTGGGAGTGTACAGGGGTTTAAAAGGGGCCCTTTTTAGGTTTTATAAAAGGGAGTTTTGGGGCCTTTCCCTTTTGCTATTTGCAGGGGTCAAAACCCCCCCTTTTTGCTAGTGTTAGGTAGTCAGGGCCCCCCCCCTTTTGAGTGTTTAAAGGGAGTAAGGGGCCCCCCTTTTCTAGTGTGTAGGTAGTCCCGGGGCCCCCCTTTGGGAGTGTGGGAGGGGGGTCAGGCCCCCTTTAGGTATCAGGGGTCCCCCTTTGTTTTTCAGGGGCCCCCCCTTTTAAAATTTGCCAGGGGCCCCCCTTTAAAGTAGTCGGGCCCCCCCTTTTTGTAGTCCCGGGCCCCCCCCTTTTTGAAACCAAAGGGGCCCCCCTTTTTGTAGTCGGGGCCCCCCATAGTAGTCAGGGGCCCACCATAGTAAAAACCCCGGGGCCCCCCATAGTAAACCAGGGGGCCCCCTTTGTAGTCAAAGGGGCCCCCCCCTTTGTAGTCAGGGGCCCCCCCATAGTAGCCAGGGCCCCCCCATAGTAGTCCGGGGCCCCCCATAGTAGCCAGGGCCTCCCATAGTAGCCAGGGCCCCCCCTTAGTATCCCGGGGCCCCCCATAGTAGCCAGGGCCCCCCCCCTAGTAGCCAGGGCCCCCCAAAAGTAATCCCGGGGCCCCCCCTTTGTAGCCAGGGCCCCCCTTAGTATTTGGGACCCCCCTTTGTATCCCGGGGCCCCCCCCTTTGTATCAGGGCCCCCCCTTCTAGTCAGGGGGGCCCCCCCTTTTGTAATTAGGGCCCCCCCCCTTTTCCAGGGCCCCCCATAGAAACCAGGGCCCCCCCCTTTGTAGCCAGGGGCCCCCCTAGTAGTCCCGGGCCCCCATAGTAAGTCAAAGCCCCCCTTATACCAGGGCCCCCCAAAGTAGACAGGGGCCCCCCAATACCAGGGGCCCCCCTTTTACCAGGGCCCCCTTAAATATCAGGGGGCCCCCTTTGTAGTCAAGGCCTCCTTATACCCAAAGGGCCCCCATTTTGTTTGGGGGGGGCCCCCCTTTTAAGTCAGGGGGCCCCCCAATAGTCAGGGACCCCCCTTTGTTTGTCAGGGGGCCCCCCCTTGTAGTCAGGGCCCCCTTTTTGTAGCCAGGCCCCCCCCTGGGAAACCAAAAGGGGCCCCCCCATAGTAACCAGCCCCCCCCCTTTGTAAAAAAGGGCCCCTCTTATATTTAGGGACCCCCCCTAGTGCCGGGGCCCCCCTTAAATAGCCAGGGGCCCCCCTTATAGCCCAAGGGCCCCCCATAGTAACCAGGCCCCCCAAAAGTAGCCCCGGGCCACCCCTAGTAGCCAGGGGCCCCCCCCCCCTTTGTAAATCAGGCCCCCCCCCCCCCTTTGTATCAGGGCCCCCCCCCTTTAGTAGTCCAAAGGGGGCCCCCCCCTTTGTATCAGGGGCCCCCCCCCCCTTAGTATCAGGGCCCCCCCCCCTTAGAAATCAGCCCCCCCCCTTTGTAGTCAGGGGGCCCCCCCCCTTTGTAGCCAGGGCCCCCCCCCCTTAAATAAACCAGGGGCCCCCCCCCCCTTAGTAGCCCAAAGGCCCCCCCCCCCTTTGGGACCCCGGGCCCCCCTTATATCAGGGGGCCCCCCTTTTACCAGGGGCCCCCCTTTTGTTAAATCAGGGGCCCCCCCCTTTGTATCAGGGCCACCCCCCCTTTGTCGCCAGGGCCCCCCCCCCCCTTTGTAGCCAGGCCCCCCCCCTTATAGTCAGGGGGCCCCCCCATAAATAGCCAGGGGGCCCCCCTAGAGTCCAAAGGGCCCCCCCCCCTTTGAGCCAGGGGGGCCCCCCCTTTTATCAGGGGCCCCCCCCTTTGTTTGTCAGGTGCCCCCCTTAGTAGCCAGGGGCCCCCCCCCCCTTGTACCAGGGCCCCCCCCCTGAGTATCAGGGGCCCCCCCGTGAGTACCGGGGCCCCCCATAGTAGGCCAGGGGGGGCCCCCCTTTGATAGTTTTTAAAAAAAAAAAAAAAAAAAAAAAAGCCACTTACCGCGCCCCCGCTCCGGGTCCCCCCCCCCGGGTCCCGGCAGGTCCCCCCCGGTTTGAGGGTCCCCCCCGGCTTTTCCCTACTTGGGGCCCTGGGTAGGCGGCGCGGTGAAGTGACGTCACCGCGCCCCCTACGTCACCAGTAAAGGGGGCCCGGGGCCCCCCGGAGGGGTTTAAGGGCCCAATGCCCTTCAGCCTTGGGCCCGGGGGGATCAGCGGGGCGCAGCGCTATTTGGGGGCTGTGCTCCGCTGACACCCGGCGCCCCCGGGAGTCGGGGGCATTAGTCCCCCAACTCCCCGGGGTGGTTTTGGGCCTCGGGGCGCGGGGCCCGGGGGTTTCCCGGGGAAACCCGGGTTCGCGGGCCCCGGGGCCCCCGGGGGGCGACGGCACGCCTTTCCCGGGGGCCCCCAGCGGCTCGGGGGTCCCCCGGGGGGGGGGAAAAAAAAAAAAAAAATTTTCCCCCTTTCCCCCGGGGCCCAAATCCGAGCCTGCATGGGAGTCCTTACTGGGTTCCTCAGCGATTACCACTATACCACTTTTACTTCACCTATGGTTCCATTCACTTTGATAAATTTTTCAGTGCAAAATATTTCCCTTTTTTCTTTCCTCCTGAAATGTTACGTCATGATTAAGGCTTATACGCCAAAACATGCATAAAATTGGTCACGATTTTGGACTTCTAGTTACTGATAAAAAAATATTTTTTTCCATTTATTGTGCATGACTGATTTAAAGGATTTAAAATAAAAAATATTATCTTAAAAATATTCTACGCGTCGGGGGGCAATTTTTACTTTATATGAATACGGTACCTCAATATCCCTTCCACTAGCACCCACTCCACCAGTGTGCCGGATATACGCGGATATATAATAGTAGATAGATAGATAGAGCACATTTAGATCAAATCAGATTTCATACTAGCAGAATAAAAGTCAAATTAAATTTCAAAAAGCAACATGAAGATTACGATAATTTACCTGGCTTGATACATTTAAAATGCTGTGGATTTTCTACTTGATATGAAATCAGAATAAACCTTACCCGTTTTAGGTCGATTATGATTATCAAAATGCTTTACATTTGCCAAATGCCAGAATCCTGATAGACAGAATTTTCAAGGCATTTGTATTACCTTCTGCAGTCAAAAGTTTACATACACTAGGATTACTATGCCTTTAAACAACTAGGGACAGCCCATGTGATGATGTCATATCTTTGGAAGCTTGGCAACATCTGAGTTAAGTAGAGACTCAGCTGTGGATGTATTTTTAAGGCACACCAGAAACACACTGTTTCTGTGTTTAACATCATGGGAAAGTCTGCAGAAATCAACCAAGATATCAGGAAGAGAATTGTGGCCTCGCACAAGTCTGAAACATCCTTGAGTGCAATTTCCATATACCTAAAGGTGCCTCCTTCATCTGTACAAACAATTATATGCAAGTATAAACAAGATGGGAATGTCCTGCCTTCATACCGCTCAGGAAGGAGATGGATTCTGTGTCTCAGAGAGATGAACGTACTTTGGTCCAACATGTGCAGATCAACCCAAGAACAAAAGCAAAAGACCTGGTTAAGATGCTAGCGAAAGCTGGTAAGATTGTGTCATTATCCATGGTAAAGTGAGTACTGTATCAACATGGGCTAAAAAGCCACTTTGTCAGGGAGAAGTCATTACTCCAAAAGAACCATATAAAAGCCAGATTAGTGATTGCAAATGCACACAGGAACAAATACCTACATTTTTAGAGATATGTCCTGTGGTCTCATGAAACTAAAATTGAATTGTTTGGCCATAATGACTATTGTTACATTTGGAGGAAAAAGGGATAAGCTTGGAAGTATAAGAACACCATCCCAACTGTGAAACACAGGGGTGGCAGCATCATGTTGTGGGGTTTGCTGCAGGAGGGACTGGTGCACTTTACAAAATAGATGGCATCATCAAGTAAGAAGATTATGTGGCAATACTGAAGCAACATCTCAAGACATCAGCCAGGAAGTTAAAACTTGGGCGGGAATGGGTCTACCGAATGGACAATAACCCGAAGCATACTGCCAAATAGGTTAGAAAGTGGCTTAAGGATAACCAAGTCAGTGTTTTGGAGTGGCAATCACCAAGCCCTGATCTCAATCCTATTGAAAATGTATGGACAAAGCTGAAAAAGCAGGTGCGAGTAAGGCGATCTACAAACATGGCTCACTTACACCAGTTCTGTCAGGAGGAATGGGCCAAAATTCCAACCAACTATTGTGAGAAGCTTGTGGAAGGATATCCAAAAGGTTTGACCCAAGTCATACAGTTTAAGGGCAATGCAACTAAATGCTAATTAAATTTATGGAAACTTTTGACTTTGCAGAGATTAATAAAAGTGCCTATCTATCTATCTATCTATCTATCTATCTATCTATCAATCTATCTATCTATCTACAGAGGTAGCACAACTAGACATGACAGATAATGCACCAGTATATCTCGGCATAGGATATGATCTCAACTTTTTCAATGGCCTTGTTTACAGATAGGAGCAAATAACATGAAAAGTCAAGCTGAGCTTTGCTACATCTGTATGTATGTATGTATGTATGTATGTATGTATCTATCTTCAGTGTTTCCTCAAGTTATAATGGTCTTAGGATATAATATATTCTCCATATAATGGTCTCTCCTGGAACGTTGTTAAATATACAATGAACCAGACACTGCCGATCAACGGCACATGTGATTGACCGAAATATTCAACTAATTACCCAAAAATTTTACTTTAAAACA